>JAOEGT010000009.1:1005474-1031995 GCA_025447795.1 Speoplatyrhinus poulsoni | reverse complement strand
AACACCACTGTCATCCGAATGGGTAAGCCATCTGTAGTTGACTCAATTTGAGGAGTGTCTTAGTCCCCCTAAAGCTGAATCATGAATCCACAAATCTTTTGGTAAAAATATCTCGAATCTGATCCCTTCTCCTATAACCCTGTGATGTCTTGCGTTTATACAAACTCTTCCAAACTATTCCTAACTCTTCCTGGCAGAGGTGCCCCGAATCTCTCCTGTTTTGCCCCCCCCAATCAAAAAAATCTTGAATAGTTTGTAGGGCTATAATGGCAAGACGTCATGAATGTTGTGGCTTTTGAAGTTTGATCATAGAAATTACTACAGATTTATAAGCTTTTTTCAGATGTCAAAGTTTCAAAGAAAATTATCCAAAATTAATGGAAAGTGTAACAAACATGACAGCATATGTCATAGAACATGGACATAGTCTATATGGCACTAATGTTAATAATATGTGATCAAGCAACATGCCAGAAAATAAATAGTACTAATCTAAATAAAAGGATCTAAAAGGATCTATGCAGCTGTAACGGTGGCCAGCTGGTACCGCTTTGCAGTTAGCTAAACCTCACTCTCACACCCTCAAGGATGCTCTAGAAACAGATGCTATCTAGCTACTGATACCATCATCGCGGGTCGCGATATTACGAATCCTAGTGTCCACGGCATGACCCACGCTACTCTGCTTCCAATTGGAGAAATGATAACACGCATCACTCACTAATCCCTCAATTGTTTATTGCAGTTACATTTAGTACTGGGAATGTACTATTCACAATGTACTGTTCAGAATCAAAGATCCAGATAATTTCATTAATTTGTGTGCCTCTGTCACATAGCCTAAATCAGTGGTTTTCAATTTTGCCCGGGGGTCCACAAAAATAATTGTTATACATGTATGTTTTTTTGAAAACTGCATATCTGTCTGTGGCAACTATTTCCACCAATAAAAAAAAGCAGTGTCCATTACCCACTTGGGTGTCCATTAGCGTTTGGCTAATAAAATCTCTAACTTGATTGTGACACATCACATCAATCTGTCATGAATCAATCACTTCACGCAGGTCACAACAAACCATTTAACTTAAATTAAATTAACTATTAGCAAAATGACTGCAGTGAGCAAGCATGGATAAATACCTATGTCAGATAAAATCCTCAAGTGAAGATAAGATCAAACTAACTAAATTGAAAAAACTATGATTTTCAAATGTGTAGTTCCAAAGGCATCTGAGAATATATGGTAGGAAGTCAAAGTATCAAAGTCCTTATAGTCTTATATAATGTCCCTGAGCATATGCTTACAGACGGGTCAGTCAGTTTTCTAACTTCGAGCTTAAATCAAAACTATCGCTCTGCGGTCCTCCGTAATGAGATACTTCTCCACACAGCCTTGCGTCTGTCAATAGTAACATAAACAAAGTGACGAGCACCGCTCGTATCAACAAAGCCACAGCACTTTATGCAGTTAATAGAGAGCCGAAGTAATTTCCGCGTTATGGGACCTTAGTTTTGAAAAAATATGTATGGTAGTCAACGGTGAGAATAAAATTACTTTTAGATCCCGTTTGAATTGTGACACGAAGTACACATATTAACGTATGTGTGTCAATATAAAATAATTGTGCAAGTAAAGAACATTGCAATACCACTTGAACTGCTCTACATTCCCAGATTTAAAATTATTCTCCCCCCTTGATAAACTCTTTTGATCATCCTTGAAAAACTACAACTAATACGGACAGACATAGCTGCGCTCTTACTAATGTAAATTAGTAACATCACAGTCCCGCGAGTGATGACACCCTTGTATGCGTAAGATGGAGTCTTGGTAATTCCTACACTGAAGTTGGTGGATACAAGGGGATATAACAATCCATAAAAGACACAAGTACTGATAACTAAACTGCTATTGGAATATGCACTTTTAGCGCTATACGCATCGTGCTAATGTTCTGAATAGCAACAAAAAGGTTTTAATTTCTCTATTTCATTTCATTTTAGTATCATGTTATGTATCTTTATTGTATTCCTTCATGCACCTGTTTAAATTTGTATTGTATTAATAATGTTTTAATCAGATTTTTTTAACCATTTTTATTATTTTTGTTTCTCTGTACTTCTGTATGTTTATGGGAAGCACAATTGTACATGTATTCCCTCTCTGTAAAGCACTTTGAACTGCAATTCTGTATTAAAAGTGCTGTATATATAAAGATTATTATTATAATAATTATAAATGGAGATGGTTCTAAGAAGAATAATCATAAAATGCGTTCTCTCACCAGCCCCTTGCCCACCAAAGAACATAAGTGCTCAGGTCAGCTGTTCCACAGGTGACATTGTGATTTCCTGGAGTCCCACTGTGAATGCAGATTACGTTTTTGTGAATGGGAGCATTGGATTGTGTAACACCACAAACAGCACATGCACTTTCAGCAACGTCCCCTGTGGAAATAATTTCCCAGCTAAAGTCATGGCTGTCAGTGGAGGCTGCATGAGCAAATGTCAGCAAGTCTCTGTCCTGTCAGGTACAGTTCGTGCAATGCAACATTAATTAATACAACAAAATATTGTATGTTCCATGGAATTATGTGTTAGTGAATGTTCTACTATAGTGTTAGAAATGCTCTACTTCCAGTATAAAAACCCAGTTCAACTCAAATTCCAGCCTTTTTTTTCCCATCTTTGGACATTTTCATTACTTTCATGTGCACTTTAATTCAACACCCTACCCCACACCAAGGGTAATAGTATCCTCTCCATGGTGTGTTCCATAGTACCTTGCCCACCCCAAGGAGTTCAGGGAACACTGGATTGTGAGACCAATATTGCCAGGGTAACATGGAACGCTAGTGCAGGAGCACAGAGCTATAAGGTGCAGGCCATTGGTGAACAAAGTTACCTGAGCAACTGCACCGCTTACAACACCACCACCTGTGATGTGCCAAACCTGGCCTGTGGACTCCACTATAACTTCAGTGTTGCTGCTACTAATGGCCTTTGCGACAGTGTGCCAAGCCCCTCCATTTGCTTAGCAACAGGTATGACTGTAAATTATTTGAATAAATTACACTTTTGTTTGTTTAAATTCTGCAATGCATTTGAAATGTAAAGGAAATGTAGCCTAACAACTTCCTTCCCCACAGTGCCTTGCAAACCGGCGAATGTCTCAGTCGTCATTTCCTGCGTCAACCAGTCTGCAGTGCTGTCATGGACGTCGTGTGGTGCATACATCTACACTGGCCTCGCCCAGGCTGAAGATGGCTCCACACAGTACTGTAATACCAGCGCACCCACGTGTACTATTCAGGGGCTCACGTGTGGCGTCAAATACAACTTCTCTGTCCAGGCCTTAGCAAACACATGCAACAGCTTCTTCAGCGATGTTGTGCAGGCTGGAGCAGGTACATAATTTTATTCTGTTACAATACTCATATAATACATGTAATTACATTTACCTTTTATTGAAAAGTGATCGATCCAAGCCGGGCCCCATTTCAACTGTCCAACCTAGTTACTGTATTTAGTTTGGTTAAAACAGTATAGTAGGTTATAACAGGAAAACAGACAGTTGGAGTTTTTGTCCCAATTCAAAAATGTTTACGGTTATTAGAGGACAGGCGAAAAGGGGCGGTGCTTGAGATCAGTCAATGGCTTACCTGTGTTAAGGAGCAGGTAGGGGTTGGATAGACAGCTTGTTCATGTCTACAGTAGAGGGTGACGCAGGAGTGGATTTCCAAACCTCTCCCATCCCACTCCCACAAAAAAAATCCACTCTCATCCCAAACCCATGAAAAGTTGGGGAAAAATCCCGTCCCATCCCAATTCCAAAATATTGACTCCCACTCTCGTGTTGTGTTTTTTGACCTGAGTCTGTCAGAGTAAGCAAAAAACACAAACAACAAAAACAGTAGCCTACAGATCTCAGACAGGGTTTTTCCTGGATAAAAAAGGGCCTTTGGGGGGTGACATCATACCTCTTAGGGGGGTCTGGGGGCATGCTTCCCCTTAAGAAAATGTTGAAAGTTAAACGCAGCAATTTATTGCGCTTTGAGAGGCTAGATCTATGAAGAACTGTGTGGCAAAGCAGGGCTCTATGCTTACATTTTCCTCCAAGGACCAAATAGTAGCCTACAGCCAAATATTTTGGGTCACAGTTTAAATAATGTTTATTAAGGACAGACACACTGTATAACAGATCTGGAGACATTATAATGTTTGACAGTTTCCTCAAAATTGTGACATGGTCACATAGGCTATATATGTTTCTACATCTGTTAGACATTTTACAGTAGCCTAAATATATCACCATATTTAATGTGGCGGTTAGGCTATGGCTGGACAGCCAACTACACTATAGATAAGAACAACAGCCAACAACATTTTTAATTAAATAGCATATAGGCCTATTGGACATTACATGTTCTCAAAATGTACAATTTAAATTAATATCCATATAAAACGATGTAAGACAATAAATAATTTCTTATAGGCTACTGACATGAAGCATTTTTTTGCGTTTGGCAAACAAATTCTAGTGGTAAAAGTTAGCAGTGATAAGGTAACATATTAAAGTGTGTTCGAACGGAGTTTCAACTGGTATGCACTACAGCTTCGAGACCGAATTGAAATGGAACTTAATTTTCAATGCGCTTTGGCCTACTTACGGTAACAATTAAAACATTTTCACATTCATCCTCTTTGGAACTTGTGTGTGCGGCATGATTGTCATTGTGCAGGGGGGCTTTATAATAACGTGCATATTTCAGATGGGAATGGACTGGTGATTAGAAGTTACTTACGCTAGTGCCCCTAATACTTTTTTCACCTTGCACACCAACATTTTTACTCATGCGAGTTTTCATTGTATTTTCAATTGATATCATTTTGGCGCTGGCTATCTTTGGTGTGCGCCAATAATTCCGCAGTAAAAACCCTGACAACCATAGTTGACGAAAAAATGTTAAGATGACCATATTGTTTATTTTCACTAAAGCACAGGAGAGCATGAGTAGACAAGGGCAACTTGAATTTAGTTAAAAATTAAATAACATAGTTTAATATAAATGTATTTGTGTATAAAGTTGTGCGTCATAGTGTTATTACGATTCTCGGTTCCGCACACTCCCACTGATTTTTTTTTTTTTCTGTCCCGTCCCAGTCCCGTGATTAATAATACATTTGTTTCCAGTCCTGCGGGAATCCCGAAAGAAATGTCAGTCTCCAGTATGCAGGCAAGCCAATGGTCATGGTACTGGATCGAACACATGATGGTTGATTCCCTAACCATTAACCTATCTTGCTTTAGTGTTTATAAAATAGTTGAAGGGTTGTATGATGCATTTTATGATTAAATGCATTATCATTAAAGGCAGCTAAATCATTAACATATCTTTCTTTGTGTCCTCTAGTTCCCTGTCCTCCAAACACAACGCAGGTCAAGCTGTTCCCCATGCAGTCAGGGGTCCAGTTTCTCTCTTTCAGTTGGTCAGCAGTTACCTGTCCCAGTGTCCACTACCTGCTGTCAGTGAAGGGGAGTCTGCTTGGAAACAGCCAGTCCCTATTTGAGCTCTCATCCTATTGGACAAACCAAACCTTCTTTGAGATTCCCCTCCCTTGCAGTTCAAATTACGTTGCAACAGTTCAGAGTAGAAACCATGCTGGGTGCAGTAACTCTTCTAATGCTCTAACTGGATTTACAGGTAGCCTTTCATTTTAAAGTCTTTACACCACATTTAGCTGGACACTCTAGTGAGAATGATGATGCGACCTATAAAGCAGTATAGGCTAATAGATGTAACAGAAAACAAATAGTGATGTGATTCTACTGTCATGGTGAAAAGTGTACGTTCCTCAGTTTTGTTATGCTGGCCCCTGAATCCCACATTTCTATACAGGCTACCGTAACTGGTTGCTATTAACTTACTTTGTGAAAAAGGGCTCAAACTCTTGTCAGGATTATTAATTTATACTTTAAGATTGCTTGTCATTTTATCATGAGGCATTAATTTGCCAAAAAAAATGTACAGGTCAGGTGTCTTGTGTTGTATTGTTCCATTTCGCAAACCCTAAAAGACTTCTCTTCTCTCCCTATAGCTCCTTGCCCACCATCAGATGTAACTTACAGTGGCAGTTGGTCGAACTCTTCTGCTAATCTCACATGGACTAAATCAGTGTTTGCTACGACATACACTGTATACAACAAATGTGTATGGCCCATGGTCATTTTGTGCAACACCTCAGCGCTCTCATGCCAAATATACAACATCAGCTACATTCACCTACTGGTCACAGCCAGCAATGCTGCTGGTGAGAGCAATGTGGTAAATGTCACAAACGGTACGTACAGTAATGGTGTGGTTTTATATGTTGACACATTGGAAAGATATATCACATGATGTAAACAAATAAATTAATCTGTACACTTTCTGTGCAGTGCAAAATAGTGCTCGACGAAGGAGAGACCTCAGTAAAGAAATTACTGGTGAGGAATGTTGTTTCTAACTTGCATTTGATGAACACCCACTGTTGGACAATTGTCCCCAGGTTTGAGATCCTAGTCTTAACCTATTTTATCAACAGGAGGCCTTTCAGGTCCTGTGGTGCAGGTCACCTTAGAAATGCCAGGAGTCATCCTAGTTGAGTGGTCGCCAGTAGAGGGCGCTTCCCACTATAATGTGATTGTCCGGCAGCAGGACGACTCCCACAATTCCCAGGTGCTGACCGTATATGGGAAGAACACCACTGTCGCTGACCTCGACCCACACTCAACCTACTGCCTGTCAGTGTCTGGCAGAAGTACCTCCAATATTGGACCCTATTCTGAGCCCGTGTGTGTGCGAACAGGAGAGGTCGGGACCAAGCGTAGAGGCGGTGCCATGTAAACCATAAATAAGATGGTTTGATGGCAATATTAAATCAACAGCCATTTTGCTGCAGTTTTAAACATAAGATCTATAACCAAGGGAATAATATGTTATGGTATTATAACTAGTAGAAAAAATATTAGTTTTGCCAAAACCCTTTATTAGAGCTTGTACAAGACTAGGCACTGAAAAAAACACTGAAGGGTATAGTTCTCATGTAGAATCATGTATGGGCATGCTAGGACAGGATTTTAAATGATATTCAATACTTGATAAGTGGATATAATGTAATTGTTTTGGGTAAAAAGCTCAATATACATAATCTGATTTTTGTTGTGTAATTTTAACCACTTTCTATTTGTACTATAATACATTATCTGTGAAAAATGGGCTGCATGTTTTACTAGAGAATGTGTTCACTTTTCCAGTATGTATATTTATCAATATAATAAAATAAAAACTATAGATTCAAACTCACTTCGTTCAATTCATTTTGTGGGCTCATTTCATGACATCACATTGAACCCAGGGAGAAATCAGTAAAAGTATTTTATTACAAAACAAAATGCAACAGAGCAATAACCCAAACACGGCACAAGCAGGGCACAGTGTGGAATACAAATTCCCCTCTACAGGCTGCTCTAGAGGATTAAAACATTCTCAGACCCATTATGTACAAAGCCATAGAACTTCCTGGGAGAAAAATAATGAATTACAAAAAATTACAACGCCATATTTTCAGGTTTTTGGGGATGAAAACTAACCATCGTAGGAAAAAAGGCAGAAAACTGAAATAAACATTTACATTGGCAGGAGAAAAATCCATGTTTGACTAAAGTGTTGATAATGAAAGGATGATGTGATATTGCTCTAGGCAGGGGACATTTTCTCCACGCTCTGGCTCCTCCTGCGCTCCCCGTGTTTACCGTGGTCATTGGTGGACTCCCGCTGTCGCACGCTCCTCTCCCTGCTGCGGCTACACTTGTGGGCGCGCTGCTCTGCGTCTCGTTTCTTGCTCTTCTCCTCCCCCCCGCCCTCACCTCTGCCACCCTTGTGCCGCCGCTCCTTGCTCCTGCTCCTGCTGGAGCGCTTGCCCTTCCTCTCCTCCCTGTGGCGCTCCCGCTCCTCCTTGTGTTTCCGCTCGTCGTTCTCCACCTTGCCCTTCTTATCCCTGGACTTCTCCTTGTTGCCGACCCTGTCCTTGTGGTGCTCTCTGTCCTTCCTCTTGCCCCGGTCGTTCTCCCCCCCGGCCTCCCTCTCCTTGTCCCTGCGGTCGCCGCGCCGCTCCCGCCTCTCGGGGACCCTGTCCGCGCTCCGGGAGCGTCGACGCTCTCGCTCCCCTCGCTCCCTGTCCTTCTCCCTGTCCCTGCCGTCCCTCTCCTTCCGCTGACGCTCACGCTCCCTCTCCAGCTCGCGGTCGAAGCTGGGCCCGCGGCGGTCTCGCTCGCGGTGGTGGCTTCTGCTCCTCGACCGCTTCGGGGACCTCCGGGGGCTCGGTGTCCTCCTGGGACTCCTGGGAGGAGAGGGAAGTGAAAGAGGCAGTTTTAGCTTCAGCGTAGATAGACCCATTTACATCACACCAACTTCACCAACATGTCGCAACAGATTTAAGCCCCATATAAATCAATGCAAAACAAATGCAATTATCCCAACATGATTTCATCTGATATGTGCTCTAGTCTAGATTATATTTGATCCTCTTTTTTTCTTACCAGTTCAAATATCTTTAGAGCGGGAATACAACCCACAAAATGCACCCTTTGCAGTTTTGGTCAGTTTTCAGCAGACATACATTTCTGGCACAACACATCCTTGTCACTTTCTTCTGCTAACAAATGAGAAATATGCCTAGAAGTTGCTGTGCTATGTGATGCATTACTAACAAAGTTGGGAACCCAGAATTAACCTTGTACAGCATTTGAAGCAAAGCTAAATTTATAGTAAATACAGGCAGAGACTAGGGATGTTCCCAGCGACTAATTTCCATGTCGGTTAAAACAATTTTTATCTTAGACTAATCGACTAGTCTAAAAACACCAAAACACAGAGAAAATCGTCCAATTGATCTCAGTCAGGCTTAACCGTACAGGTTGCAGGTCTCTCCCTTACCTGCACTTGTCGATCGGTTGATTGTCTCAGTGGGTGGAGATAAAGTTTTAGCTTTCCAGTTCTCATTAAAAAATAATTCGACCGCTTCATCTTCGGAGTATGAACAGTAACAGTAGCTTACGCTACAACAGTGGCAGAGTGTCAATACAGCTCTGTTATTCACAGGCAGCAGAACAAGAGTTGATAAACTCAATTTATATTGATTCTGTATGACTATATCTGTATGCTGCATTGGCTTTGCTACAAAGTGTTAGCTAATTACTTAATAGCTTACTGTACTACCATAGCTAGTTTAGCCTAGTAAAATGCTATTTAGCATTGCTTAAACAAAAGTGAACAGTTAAGATCCAAACGGAATTTAGACTTAATTTTTAACAATATTAAATGCAGTTGTAATGTAAGGTAAAATCGAAAGCATAGAGATTGTGACTCAAGCTTCGTTTGATATGTTTCGTTTGGATAATACATGACGCTGCACTACAAATTTCAACTCTGAGTCATCTTCAGCGAGATGAGCTAGTGGCAACATCAAAGTTTGCCGCTTGAGTTCTCCTCGTCCCTCGCTACTAGGGAACGCATGGAAAATCAAGCGCCACCATCTCCACGCGCACCTTCAAGAGATTGTGTTGCGTGTTTCACGTGCAGGCTGAGGCAGGAGAGACTGGCTGAGCAATTACTTTCAAAAAAATTTAAAAATGAATAAAACTTTAACCGACTAGTATTTATGGTGCCGACTAGCGATGGTCTTAGCGTTTAACCATTTAACCGACTAATCGCGCATATCCCTAGCAGAGACAGTGCGCAAACAAGGCCGACTGAAGGGAAACATAATCTGCATTAACAATACGCTAAATTATGTTACCTAGCTAAAAACAATCAAAATGTCACCATGGCATACAATTATTTTAGCACGCTATGTCAACCAGCAGCTTTTAGGCATTTTGACTATGAGCTGAAAGCAATTCAATGTAATCGTTGGTGGTTAATGATCTTGCATAGCTTGACAAGTCATTAGACTCCATCATACCTCTGTTGCAAAACTGCAGTAAATGTAAAGTCGCCTAAGATAAATTGGCACAATGGTGGCCGTGGCCCCATGTGGTAACTATATATGCAAATGCATTTTTAAATGTTGTCATTTTATTTTTTGGATGTGTATGTGGGATTAAATTTAACAAAACTCTTAATATTCTACCCTTAAAAACAGTATGCAGCTATAACTCTGCTTTAATTAAACCATATATACACAACATGGCTGGGAACACTTAATGCATCAACCTGGAGCGGCGGCGCTCCACTGGCCTCCCCGCCTCTGTAGACACCGCCTCCTCCTCCCCCTGGGGCTCCTTCTGAGGAACCTTGCGAGGCCGGGCCTTCATCTGCTGGTCTATCATCTTCTGCACAGGCACTGGGATGCGGGGGAACAGAGTGGAGAACCACTCCAGCTTGGTAAGGAAGGAGCGCAGCATCTCTCCAACGGTCATCATACAGCCACCCCCTGCCTTCACGTCAAGCTCCTAGACAGAGAGAATGGGCCATAAGAAATTGGATTAACACAATGCCACCTATTGGTATGTTGAATCAATGAACATTTTTTTTATTATTTGTGATGACCAAGTACTGAAACTTCACCTCTGTTCATCTAGCTTAATATCTCAAATAGTTATATGTGCTGTTTAGCTTTAGTCTAGTTCTAGATTAGGTAGATAACTGAATTAAAGTGTCAAAAAAGATGTGTGGTCTAAATTCAATGGCTCTCCCCAAAGTCTGGATTTACAAAGTGAGCACCACAAATCATGCTACAGCTAATAGTGTTGGAGAGTCCCCCCACCCTCGTCCCAGTTTAAAATACACCCCATACCTCCAAAGTGATGCAATTTGTCTGCAATTTGAGGCTAGAAATTGAGGCAAGGGACAACAGTGTCTGAGAATGCGGACACTTTTGTTTGTGTTGGCGAAATTAGAAGAGCAAAGGCCTAGGCTTCCTGCAATGATTGTGGAATTTACTGCCCACAGTGTAAGCACAGAATGGAGCTGGCGAGTAAGTGCACACCAGTTGAACAGTAATAAATTTTAAATGGTCAATGGTAGAGAACAGCCACTTTGCACTCACACACGCAAACCAACAGTGCTGAGATACAAAATCCAATTCACCTGCTGCACAATGGGCATCTAAAGAAAAGAACAGGGCAATTAACCAGTTGGGTAGGATCAGGACGTCATATGAGCAGTTCAAAAATAGTGCATCAGTACATCAGAGTAGACCTTGGTTGCACATCCCAGCAGTCAAATTAGTTTCCAAATGAAAATATAAAATAATAAATGAATAAGAGGCATATATTATGTGTGCATGAGTAGGCTGGTGATCCCAAATGATGTTTTGTGCAAGAAGTCCTAATATTTTTTTTCAAAAGACAGGGCATGCCAAAACATTACATCGGGCTACAAAATGTACTCTGCATTGTGTATACTTACCCCAATACAAGAAGCAGCAGCGCAGCAGTGAGTGCGTACTACAGCTACTTAACTTCACAGAACTGGGGGGCAATTAAGCCAAATGAAGGCAAAGGTGAAAAATCAGCTATGAGCATCACAATGGGACAAGGGGACAACGATGGGCAGACATTTTTAACATACACCATGCATCAATACAGTGGAACCACTGAAGAGAAGGAAACATTAAATCATTACCCGTGGTGACATACCTCCTCATCATCCAGGAAGTCATCATACCATTCCACCAAATCTGGAGGGGGTTGAGTATATCTGTTAAAAAAAATTAAAGATAAATGACACCATTGCCTGAATTAACTATCGTTGTTAATAACAAACCTATAAAATAATTGTCTACACATAATTATACACACACATGGTACAGAAGGGGTGAAAGACTTAAGGCAGGGTCATTCTTGCCAACTTTTAGCTAAAATCAACAGTATCGCTCCACGATGGCATCTCACACGTCGAAATGCATTGTGAAGCAAAGCGTAGTGTTCACCACTTTGTTTATGTTACTATTTATTGAGCCAGGGCTGTGTAGAAGTATAAAATTATTTTTTCAACATGCCTAGAGAACGGTAAGCTAGTGAAATGCGAGGAGATATTTGGTGAATTTGACAAAAAGTGTATTATCTTACATTTAGCGTGCAATAGCTGAATTTACCTTTAAGTGCAGGCTTAATTGGTTAAGTGCAGATAAACAAAAGTGAATACAAATGAATAAGCACATCAAAATTGGATGGGTAGTACAAATGTACATTTGATGATAACTATAAAATGTACAGCCCTAAAACTACAGAATAAATGATCAGATATTGTTTGAAAGATCATGGTAAACATTCTTAACTGCAGTCAGCATAAAATGACAATATCTATACAAAAGAATATACCTTATGTACATGAAGCCAAGTGCTCGAATGTAGGGAGAGTCCGTGTGAGTGATTAGACCCATCACCTGTTTGCGAGTCAACTTGAGAGTAAATAGCTTGTACAGAAGACAGAAAGCAGTTGACACAATTCCACCAGTCCCAACTCCACGCACCTGGCAAAAATGAGGACAAGTTACACATCTGTGAGCATGTAGACCTTTTTTGTTTTTACAACTAGACAGCTACCATATGTATACAAACCGATTTTTCCCAATTGGATTCATCCAAATTAATACATTTTAATTGGCCTGGAGGCTATGTCTTGGAACAAGATCAAATAAGATTACCGGTACAGTACTTCAAGAGCAGAATCTTGTAAAGGCAAAAAATCACGTACTTCTAACTTACCCCTCCGCACATTCCTGTTTGGCCTGCGGTCTTTCTACTTCCTTTTTCCCAAGGTTCAACGTGATTCACCTGTGGGAAGAATATAACCACCTTAGATAAAATGGCAGAATATACAGTATAAAATACGACTCAAACACACAATATCCTAGACAACGTTACAGAATACACATTTGTAAATTATCTTGACTAGTGCATCTTTAAATTAAGTAGCCTAATCACCAATATTGAAAACCTGCTTCAACCTGATGTACGGTACTTCAGGATACTGTACCGTAAAATAATACAGTACTGGAGGTTAGATAGGCTATTTTCTACTAGGGTACAACTCAATCATTAATTATGAATGTAACATTGCGTAGTATAACAAACAAATGTATGCCAAGTAGTATGTCTAATAATAACAAATGTTGGCGAGCATGTAATGCAAAAGGCGGCAGCTAGCTTGCTAATGGTTAGCTTGCGCGAGTGTCATTATAATCTAGCTAGCTTGCGTGTTAGCATTGACTAGCTAACTAGGTACCTTGAAATAGATTTCGTCAACGACCTCGTGGTATGTTTTCAGTTCATATAGTTGAACTTTAAAATATGGCGACGACAGTACATTGGTTAGGATCATTGGGTTTAGGTTCATAGTCTTTTCGTTACCCCATAGGGGTAATACGTTTCCATGTTTTCCAGGCGCTGGCTTGCTAACGGCCTGTGCCTGCTGCTGATTTCCGACATTAGCCATGATGGAAGAATCCCACGCCGCTAAGCTTAGCTTCCACAGTGGATGGTTTTTCCCACAATTATAGCCCCATCAACGTATGGTTCCAGTCTTCAGTGCCCCAGCGTCGGAAATCTCTGGCGATGTTTACTTAATAAACCAATCAAACGGCGGGAACCTCACTCCGTCGGTATCGGTCGGTATAAAGTGCTGCGGTGGTGCAGTGCACTAGCCTGAGCCACTAAGCCACAATCGCTACAAACGTTTTTTTTTTTTTTTACGTCATCCAACGTAAATGGTAACCAAGGCAGCTTCTATCCACATACATTCCCCACATTTTTAAGTATGTAATAAACACATAATTTATTCATTAAATAGAAGAAACGAAGCATTTAGTCATTATACAAATCATCACACGCGTTTTTGATGACGAGATAGCTAATAACAGGATTCAAATTCCCTTGAGATCATACTTGAGACCTTTATTTTGAAAGATATATACTTTGCTGTCAAAACTGTGGAATATGTATCCTGTGTGATATCGGCATTCGTACAGGCAACCCTACAGGCAGACAGCGACATTATTATAGCTCTAGGAACACTCTACTGAAATAGTCTCACTAAAATACAATATTATTCTATGAACAACGCTTACAACATTAAAATATTTATAGTATTATCCATAACAATGTTAATACTGTATTGTGATGAAACTGAAACACACTGTATTGAAAACAATCGTACAATATATTTCAAAATAAGTCCTTCATTCTGTAATAAACACTCTTAACTTGTTTATTCTGATTACACAATAATTACAATTATGGACATATGTACATCTCATACATTTATACTTGACATCTTTGTTGACACTTAGCCAACCACCCACAAACATCTTACTTATGTTTCAACATTTACATCAACAAGTGTCTCAGTATATTATAAAGAAGCTGTTGGTATTTTATATGTAAATCTTTACACACATAGGTGTTTGAACACATTTTTATATACAATTAATACAAATAATTGACAAACTATGGCCAAATATGTCCTGAATGTTTGCTTTATCATGGATGGTGTAGTGAATCTAAGCAGATTCAGCTATTTTTAAAACACACAATATAAAATACAAATACACTGGTTCACAAAGACCTTTCGCTAGGCAGTATTGTAGTTCATTTACTTTTCTCCAATGTCAGTGAAAAAATAAATTCTATGCCCAGTTCAGGTTGCCTTCTACTACACGTTCTGAACACTAGGGGGCTCTCTTGTCCCACAAAAAGTGTAAGTGTGGCGGGATCTTAGAGTAAAGGTGGCATCTATAGTGCCCTCTTCTATAGCATTAGTGAAACCACTTCCGACTGCAGTTTCCCTTCCTCTTCCGCACCCTTTGACACCCCCGCTCTGTCACAGCAAGGTAATGTGGCACCATTTCTGACGTCCATGTGATACCCAAAGCCTATCGCTTGAAGACCACCTGCTCATAGGCCCCAGCTGCTACCCTGAAAGAAAGCCACAGCAGTAGGCGTTACATGACATTGTGTAAACATGCTATCTACAGGGGGCTGTATAGCACAGAGTACACATTTGTCCCAAAAAAAGGAATGCTGTTGATGACATTAATTCCAGTAGTAGTATTAGTAGTAACAGTATTGGTACACTACACTTGTAGTAGTAGTATTGTATGGATATTGTTAGTCTGAAGTTGTAAACAGCCCATAATACACCTACCTAACATGTTGCCTTCCCAGAGCTGTGCTCCCACCAGGACCAACAAACAAGCTGAGCCCCTCCTCTGGAGCAACACACACACACACACACACACACACACACACACACACACACACACATTAGGATGCTGTCAATCAATATGCAGATCAGTTATACAAATGATTCACAGTCTAAGAATAAAAGTCTATATAAGACTATGGATGGGGCTCTTTGCAGGAAAGCTGATGAGCCCTCAGAAAATAAGTCACATAAATACTTAGCATAGCAAAATTAGTATTGAGTAATGGATAAATACTGTATCTTGTACATGAATGTTTATCATAAATACTAATGTTAGACTAAGTCTGAAATAAATGAATACTATGAATATACTATAACTTGTGTAAAGTAATAAAAATATGTTTACAATCATTGATTGTAGAAAATTAGTAACATTTATTAAAGGTTACACATTTCATACAGTCAAAGAAAATCCAAGGTTACTATTTTCATGTTCAACCTGTCAGCTAATGTTTTGCTTTGTACATGCTAATTTCTCACAGGCTATGGGTATAGCACGGAAAACATTGAACATATAGCGTGTACTGTAGCGGGGGATTAAAACTACTACTGGCACTCTCTCCACTGATTCCTTGTCTATACTTATACATGAACGGTGCAAATCTACAAGGAAACAACCTTTAGCATAACTGTTAGAAAAGTTGCAATAACAATTGTAATAGTATTTAACATTCTGTGTGTTCTCACACTGCCAGGTTAATCTCTTGCAGTTGTTCTCTTCGTCCTAATTCACATCACTGCACATAAGTACAGTGGTGGTTAAAGCTGACACAAGACTACTAAGTTCAGAAAGTAGATGTTTATACCCTCTGCACTGGTATCCAGGAAGTTGTTGCTAAAGTCTTGGCTCTGAAGAATCTTCTCTATGACATCATCAGCATCCACCCTAGTGGCATCGACTCTCTTCAGCTGACTCTCCACCGAGCTCTGTTTAACAGGGTGTCTTAACACAAGGGACAGGAAGTTCGTCTGTTAGGAATTATGCATTACAATTAAAAAAAAAGAAAAAAGAAAAAAAAATATGAAAACTGCAGTGTCAAAGTCCACTGTGCAGTGCGGCAATCCTGATTACTACGATTTAAAGGTTCACCTGTTTTCCCCAGGTCGTAGATTGTATACTGACATGTAACGAGTGGCTGCTATACTGTATGGGTAAAAACATATTTGAGCCTTAATTAAAACATAACTTTGTGGACCTTTAATTACCACAAATGGGTAAGAACTGTAACCATACATACTGCACAATATAAATAAAAAAGCATTATACAGTTGTATACACAGTTGTCAATGGTAAAATGGTGTACACAGAAGATGACGTGAGTTCTGTTGTATGATATTATTATTACCGCGTGGTTCTGGCGGGTGTAGAGGGCCGTTCAGCGACAAAGAAACAGGGGGCACAGACTGGCGGTGTGGCCCTATTCTCTCTCTCTCCCTTATCCGTGTGATGTTCGCTGGGTTCCACAATGCTACCGATGCCAGTGGAGGCAGAACCGCTAGATAGATTTCTCAGATGGCCGAGGTCTGTTAAACTTGATGACCGTGAGTGATTTGTGCTGTACCCTATAAGAAAGACGAATGGATATGCTGAGTTAGCATTAGCAGGTATGGGTGTCTCAAGGATAGTCAGTAGAACTTGTATGTATTTGAGAGCTAGAGTGCATGGCCTAGATTTCTGGACTGCTATCTTACATGGTATTACGATTTGAGACGGTACATGGGTGCGTGTGGTACCTGAGATTTTTGATTGCTGGCTAGCATGGCTGGATGTCCTTGAGTGGCCGTAGGCTGTCAGCTCATCTGGAACTGATGCAGACTTTCCTGGAGTCCCTAAGTGCAAAAACTGGATCAATACTAAGCCAATACACAAGGCCATAGATAAGGCTAATTGTGGTTTTCATAATAATAATTTATAACACTAAATATGTACACACAAAGAGCTAGTGTATACATTTTGTGAGGCTCTAGAAAATGAATATTGTTGTTGTAAATCCATCAGAAATAATGCTTTGTTTCATGAATTAGCTACAGTGTAATTTTTTTATATTTTATAATGATTTCACAGAATGGAAGGTTAATTATATTAAACATAAAACCAGCTGTTCAGCAGTGAACACCTCCCACACAAGTGAAATAATTGTGGACATTGCATGAGCTTCTAGACAAAGGACAGTGGTTTAAATGTAGACCATGTTTATAGTACATACCAGGGATGGAATGGGGTACATGGAGGTCCCCTCCCTTTCTGTCCTCTGCTAGACACTCTGACACAGCTTGTGGGATTCCCAGGGTCATGGCGGTCGATGGGGGACTGCACAGGAAATACAGGGAATTCATGGATTCATATAGTGTATATATAGTATATATCAATTCTTACCTGTATCATAGGAGCAGCAAACTGCATTACTGTCCCAATGAGTAATGGCTCATTTATAAAATGTCCATATGTTAACGCCAGCCTAATAATACTAATTCCATGAATTTGATATATTAACATGTTCAGTGCTCCATGGGGCCACCGCATAAGAAGACATAAGTCACATAAAACAAGTGTGGTCACTTATTAAGTTTCCCTGGCATCCTTGGCGTAGCAAAAACGTTACCAGTAGACACATTGATATCGCCACACAGCATGTATATTGTCACGCTGCTCCACCCCAATTTGTCATTCTTGGAATTGCGCAATGATACAAGTACAAAGGCAGGATAAATATTGAGCCATTCAATTTGAATGAGCTATATTTAAGAATATAAAGCCAAAGTGAAGACAATTCATAGCAAATACTCTATCTCGTTACTTTTAGATATAGACTGTTTGAATTCTGTTTGACATTATGAGTCAGATGGAGAGGGTGAATCATGATGCGTGTTTGTTATGGTTTAAGTTTAGACATTACCTAGGCAACAAAACATGTTTTACAAAAAGCTCAAGAAAAGACTAAAGGAGTTTTCTGTTGCATAATGTAAGTTGTAAATAAATGCGCTATAGTAGTAAGTTTTCTTTCTTTAGCCTTGAGAGCTATGGATTCTGTGGACACTTTTAAGAAAACGCCTTAAGACACACACTTTCTTTTTAAACAAGCTTTCAATTATCAATATGATGTTGTTGTCTGTTGCTTTTTAAAATGTGATAATGTGATGTATTGTGTAACTTGTTATTATGTGCAGTTTGTTATTTTATTCATTGTTATTCTATTTACTGTCTATTTACTTTGTGACCCCTCGTCTGTTAACAGCGCTATATAAATAAACGTAACTTATTATAGCTATAGTTTTTCGTCAAACTACTTAATTTCACAGTGAGCTGCAGCAGTGTTTCAGCATTAAGTGCTGTTTCCCCACTGTGTTCTCTTATGCATCATATTATCTCAGTGTTTTAGGTTCAAAGTTGGGAGAGGAGCCACTACTTTGATAGATCTGAACTAAAACCAAATCAGGTGTTGCTCACAAGTGAGGTCGGGCAGATTTATAGCTAGGTGCTGTTTTATTAGCTCTCTGATAAGGTATCTTATTGTTGAATGAGGCGTAATACATTGTTTGGTATGTTACTTTGTGTTAGTATGAGACCATGTTTCAGTTTATTGATAGACAGGATGTCAGGAGGAAAGTTTCCTGTGCGGTTACAGATGAGCTACAAGCACATTTGTGTGGTTAACCAGATGTAGACTAAAACCACGTATGAAGCACATCAACTTTTTACATGTAGATAACGCTTACATATACAGTATTTATATATCTGATGATAAAAGGTGAATGTTACTGTAGAACAACTGTGTTCTTACGTTTTAAAGCATGGATCTCCGACCATCAGCTGTGTAGTAATAACAACCTATGACAGAGGTGATAAAAAGACCAATTGTTAAATGCTCTACAAATAACTTTGTTTACCATGGGTGGGCTAGGCATATATAGAAAAACCAGATGCTAGGTCTATAGCTGCAAGGAGTTTTTCAAGTGTTGCCTTCAAGTTCAAACATGCCTCATCATCATTGACACTGCAGCTAATATAACAGGTTTGAACGTCTAAGCATTAAGTAACACTTTTGCTACTTATACTGGTGAGAACGCCAACTTGTGACTTGGTTTGGGGCATGACGGGGCAATAAATTGTACTTTGCTGTATTTCTGCTTTTAAACAGCAATATGCTAACTACTGTACACTTAATACTGAATGATTGTGGGAGGTTTCACATTCACTACCTTAAGTATGGAGTTGTCCTGTCTTGTGTGCTTGGTGTCATAACCCTCTAGCAGACATCGTCGCGTGGTACTTCCAGACCCAGCGAACTCAGAAAGGTTTAAGTCGGCAAAGCCCAGCTGCACAAATTAAACAAAGTCACAAACGATGTGTCATGTTAGAATGTAGTTCTTAATGCCCTATTGAGCAGTCAACTCAAGACGGATCATTCGAGATTATGCTACTTTTTAATAGTAATATTATATAAAGCCTTTATAATAATAGTCACCATAAGGCTAAATTATTAAACACATAACACACATAACACAGGCACATAATAGTAAAGTAATAGTATGAATTACATTTAGTGTTATATACTACAATCTATAGCCTTAATGGCCACAGCACAGGTACATCAACCATGCTGTGATTTTCTGTAATACCTGCGATGGAAACTGGCAATAAAACAATTTGAACAAAATTACTCACAAAGCAACTCTAACAAAGAAAGCCTACAAGTGCCCTTGGTTGGAAATTGTTATCATATAAAATGTATGATAACAGAATTTTCATAGCACGCTTGCCCTTATGCTTTTGAAAATACTGATGCGGGGTAAACATCAAATTGTCACATACAGTATAAATATTACCTTTGCAAAGGTCTTTCCACCCTTCGTTTCCTGGTGAAAAACACACCAACATATTATACTGTTACAGTGTCAACAAAATAGGGCTTGACAGCCATGACATCCCAATATGCAATGCACTGCAGTACCTTTCTCACAGACACACGGCACATACACGGATCTAGTATGCCTGTCCCGGGGTTGGCACTCATCTTACACAGGAAAGAAAACCTCTTCTGCCACCTTACACAGTTAACTTGGACTGACTCCCTGAAAGCAAAGCACATTATTGTAAACATAAGGTTACTTTTTAAAGATACATGTGATCATAAATGAAAACCACTGCTAAAGATCTCCATGTATTAAAGTCAACTTTGGTGATATTTGGTGGTATTATACGATTATATAAGGAATAATAGAACATTCACACAGTTGTAAAAACATTGAGTAGCCAGGGCCAAGTGATGTAGGGGGAATGAAAACGGTTAGTGGTGGCCATGTGGTGTGTGTCTTGGTTTCCAGAGTGACTCATTTATGTGCCTCTGTTCCCTTCTCTTTCAGTTAACTTAGTACAGTGTATGGTCTATTCATGAAGACCCTATGCACAATTCATTATTCAGATATACTACAATGTGACATATACAATAGAAATAAGAGAGTCACAAATAGCAAATACATAACAAATAACATCACGGTACCGGTAACTGTTACCGTACAGCAGCATTGCCATATTGAGATTAAAATTGGCAGGTAAACACAGTCAAACCTAAGAAAAATAAGCATTGCAATTTACAGCAGGCTATGGTAGGCTACTCTCTATTTTGAACAAACAACTTACTTTACTCACTGATATCAAAGGTTAAGATTGATTTGATATGAATGAATGGACAGATTGTCAGTTTTAATTATAATACAGCACCGGTCAACACCATAAACATAAACATGCCATGCTAAAATACACACTTGTAATAAACATAACTTTCACTTTCTTTCTAACTAGTTCAAATGGTAGGTGAGCAGCATGTTAGCAAACAATGTCTATAAATAGTATTTCTTACCGAGAAGACTCCCCTGCAAAGCCACCATTTAGGAGTCTTACTTTACAGAATAAAACCCCATTAACGAAAGGAACAGATGACAGGTCATCCAAGTCTAAATCTACTTTGAATCTAAATTTTTTCTTCTTCATTAGAATAAACGACATTATAACGTATGCAGCCTCCGCAGAAAGCCTAGCTCAACAGTAGGCGCTTCAACTGCTCCCTACCCGCTCAGCTCCCGGAATGTCCCAACACTTCAGCAGCACACCCACGGCCTACTGGACACGAATGTGACGTGAAGAAATCCCCTCATTTCATTGGGGGCTGTAGCCTACGCTGTTATTTGATTTCTTTGCCAAGCAAGCGTAGACGGTCTAGCCAATAATGGATTTCCTTTTATGGATCAATGTTATGCCGATTATTTTGATTGTTTAAAAAAAATCACACAGTTCACAGTGTTTCCTAGATCAGACTACATTCGAGGTCAAATAGGAACTTCTAGGAGATATTCAATATTCTTCAGAATATTGTTGTCAATCTTCTATCCACCTGACCTGAGTAAAAATAGGCTACTGTACACAAACAATACATCATGTTTTTGTGTACTCATAAGTGGGTTTATGTGTCAAACCATTATTTTATCAAATAACTATAGATGCTGTGCAATATTGCCCTCTGCCGAGAGCAAAATGTATTACCGTTTCGACGTCAATTTATAGTGTATTTTGCTACCATAGAACTATATTATATGCTGTGCAATATTGCCCTCTATCGAGAGCAAAATGTATTACCATGCCGACAATGGAAATATGACACTTAGTAGACTATCAAGTCGATGATGAAGTGATTATAGCTTCCGTTTTTAACATTGCATCCATGACGACGCATATCAAATGCGGTAGTTTAGAATAGAGGACGTTTCGTTTACCCCCGGAAATGTCAAGCTTAAAACATTTATACAATTGACTGCTTTCCCGTACCGGTTGAATGCAGTGGCTCACAAGCAATGTTCATGTTGCTCCTCCCTCTGCAGTTCTGACATCTCACTGAATGCATTTTAGGTTGCAAGGCTGGTCTTGGCTGTGGAATGTGCGAAAGCTTGGACGGATCTTAAATACAATTTCATTCTCAGGACAATTGCATATCTATTTGTTTGCACACGAGTTGGTTCCATAAAATGGAGAAGTAACTTATATTTTTCTGGCTAACTCGTAGACCTCACTTAAACTGCAATGTATCAAGTATTACGGACGTTTTTCCTGTCAAATGCCCAGTGTTGGGATCCAGATAGTGCGCGGTCATACCAGGACCTGTTCGACAAACTCGATACCAATAAAGATGGCAAGGTAGATGTTGCAGAATTAAGAGCGGGCCTTGCTGCAAGAGGCATTTTTCGCAAAGGGGCTGCACAGGTAATAATTCAGACGTGCATTGTCTGCTTCAGTATAGCGTGTGTGTGTGTGTGTGTGTGTGTGTGTGTGTGTGTGTGTGCGTGCGTGCGTGCGTGCGTGCGTGCGAGCCTATAGGCTATAGCCTTATTTACACATTATAGGTTACTATATACGGTGGTTACGGTATAATAATACTGAAATGTAAAGATTAATTTACATTTTCTGTCCTGAAGAAAATTGTATCATCTGGGGACAAGAACAAAGATGGGAGTCTTGACTTTAATGAGTTCACAAAATATTTGAAAGAACACGAGAAGAAATTGCGGCTGACATTCAAAAGTCTGGATAGAAACAACGATGGTAGATACTAGGCCATTGCTATATCTAATAGACAACATCTCCGTTAAGAACCTGTTTTAACTGTTCTCTGTTTTATATATAGGCCACATTGATGCCTCTGAGATCCAGCAGTCCTTAGAAGAGATAGGCATGGACATATCCAGTGATGAAGCTCAGAGA
Organism: Speoplatyrhinus poulsoni; assembly: GCA_025447795.1. Taxonomy (NCBI): domain Eukaryota; kingdom Metazoa; phylum Chordata; class Actinopteri; order Percopsiformes; family Amblyopsidae; genus Speoplatyrhinus; species Speoplatyrhinus poulsoni. The sequence continues at coordinate 1,008,991 of JAOEGT010000009.1, read as the reverse complement.
ATCTTGCATAGGTTTTACAGCATATGTCCCATTTAACAAGTCTTAATGGTGCTTTGTGTCATCACATGGTTCAAACATCTCTGTTTCTCCTCAGTATGGACATTGATGGCAGTATGGTGGTGGACTGGAACGAATGGAGGGAGCATTTCCTATTTAACCCAGCCCATAACCTCGATGAGATAATACGATATTGGAAACACTCCTCGGTATGAAACAGGCTTAATGGGATACACTGGACACAACCCATGCATGTCCTCGAAGGCTCTAATCCCTCCATTATTGTTAGATATTTTGTACAATCAATATCATTGCTTTGATGTTAAATTAATACCAAATTGAACATGGTTCCCCCTGTCCAAAATAGTATTAGACATGACACAAGTACATTTGTTCATTTGATCTGTGGTATACTGTATGTAGGCTGTTTTGCTTTAGATAACATAAACAAAGCACCATTGATGAACTGTTCAAAGTCTGTTCATCATAGCATTGACAAGCAGGCTGTATCTGCATTCTACTGCTGGTTCATACATTCATGGTCAGTCGCTGCTGGGATTGCATTTAGCAGAATTGACAAGCATGCAAAGTGGCATGCAAAATATTAGACTGCTTTTTAACAAGGTAAGCACTTGTGTGTGCATTTTACTCCTACAGAAAGCATTTGTATATCCAAATATTTTACTCTATTGAATTAGCTAATTAAATGTGAGTATTATAAACAACCCTTAATGGCAACTGTAATTTAGCACAAGATAAATCGTGCTGTCTTAATTACAAATGTTATAATGCAGATCCTGGATATTGGTGACAGTCTTGCCATCCCCGATGAGTTCACAGAGGAGGAGAAGACGTCTGGGGGCTTGTGGAAGCAGCTGGGTGCTGGGGCAATGGCAGGAGCTGTCTCACGTACAGGCACTGCTCCTCTGGACAGGATTAAAGTCTTCATGCAGGTGGAATAGTAGCTCACCACAGACTAATGTACGGGCTAGGTGGCAGAATGTTAACAACAGACTGAACACACACTGCACAGCAGGGCTATTCAACTCCGGTCCTGGAGGGCCGCTGTCCTCCATGTTTTAGATGTCTACCTGCTACAACACACCTGATTCTAATAAATGGGTCGATATCAAGATTCTAACAAGCCATTCATTTGAGTCAGGTGTGTTTGAGCAGGGATACGTCTAAAACATGTAGGGCAGCGGCCCTACAGGACCAGGGTTGAATAGCCCTGCTGTAGAGTTTAAGTACTGTAAACAAAAGAGGTGAAGGATTAGGGGTTTAGTTTTCTTAGTCTTTTATGTTCATTAGCAGGACATTGCATAATAAATTCATGCTGAATATCTAATACACATACCCATGCTTGACAATACTAGTCAGGAAGTGGAGTAGTAGCTTTTCATTGGTTGTTAGCATTGTCATTCAAAGGTCTGATGTCAACGCAGTGCTTCGTTTACTAAATGAAGTCTTTGAGGTTATTTTAAGCAGTAAGCGTAGCCCACATATTAAAGAGATTTAAAATACTGCAGACTGCCAGACTTGTGTCTTAAGTTTCAAAACGAATTCCCATTTGGTCATTGTAATTGGTCATCATGCTAGGTCAATCAAAATACCTCCCCTGTCAAATATGCGGGTCTTCATGCAGTTTGCCAATGTTGTGTCCCAGGCTTTATGCAAGTAAAAGCTGACTCTGGAAAAATAGGGGTTTAGTTACTCTTTAATGTCTGCGTTGCAGGTGCACTCCACCAAGTCCAATCGCATCAGCTTGATCGGAGGCTTCAAGCAGATGATCACAGAGGGGGGTGTGGCATCTCTATGGCGTGGCAATGGGATCAACGTGTTGAAGATTGCCCCAGAGACGGCAATCAAATTCATGGCATATGAACAGGTAATGCTCTAACATAACTGCGGTACACAGTAATGTATATCTTCTCATATACAGGAATATGTTTTTATTTAATTATATGTTTCATGGCAGTATAAGAAGTTATTATCATCTGAAGGCTGCAAGGTTAAAACGCACCAACGTTTTATGGCTGGTTCTCTGGCTGGAGCTACTGCACAGTCTGCTATCTACCCCATGGAGGTGAGGTCATGCTGTCTTTTATCACTGGCTATATTAAAATGAAACACATTTGCTTCTGCCCACATGCAGTAGAACATGCTCCTGTAATGTCTTACCATTGCAATGTTCAACAATGTAATGTTCCTCTTCAAGTTCACATTATTCTCTGTGCTTTCCTATTGACAGTTAATGAAGACCAGGTTGACCCTGAGGACAACTGGACAGTTTTCGGGAATGTTTGACTGTGCCAAGAAGATCCTGCAGAAAGAGGGCATCAAAGCGTTCTATAAGGGCTATATTCCAAACCTAATAGGCATAATTCCCTATGCTGGTATAGACCTGGCTGTTTATGAGGTATGCAGACGTACTTCACTAAAGCGTCCATTCGTTCATGTGAACATTCTTTTACTGTCACTCGCTGCAGTCTGTGGTATATCTACACGTTTCACCCAGATGAGTGAATGCGGCATTCAAATGTTGTTTATTATTTGACTACCCTGACGCAGTTCTTTCTTCCATTCCTCCGTTGATTCCTCTGTTTGTTTTAAGAGTCTGAAGAACGCCTGGCTCTCTCACTACGCTAAAGACACAGCCAACCCCGGAGTTTTGGTGTTGCTTGGCTGTGGCACTATCTCTAGCACCTGTGGCCAGCTAGCCAGCTATCCTCTCGCTTTAATACGGACACGCATGCAGGCACAAGGTAAAAACAGTAAGATTACAACTGAGGACATGTTACATAGTTGCTATAGTGCACGTGTACTAGTCTAGTAGACTAGGAAGTGTCAGCAATTAGCTTCTTCAGAATGCCCATACCCATACTCTGCAATTCTGTTTTCTTTAATATACAGTATATTCTTGTAGATATGGGACCCTTTGCTTACATATGTTGTGATTTTCAGCGACCCTGGATGCATCTGATCAGCAATCCATGAGTGCACTGGCAAAGAGGATTGTGGTCAAAGAGGGCTTTTTTGGACTCTACAGGGGCATCTTGCCCAACTTTATGAAAGTAATTCCAGCTGTCAGCATCAGCTATGTGGTGTACGAGTACATGAAGACTGGCCTGGGGATCTCCACATGATATTGTAAGGAAGAAAAAAAGAACTTAAAGGTATTATATCTACAGATATAGAGAACAAACCACTACAATACATTAATTCCAAAAATTGGCAGAGGTGTAAATCACTGGATTTACCATAATAATTTATCGGTTATCACTAGGAATTTTACATGAAAACATTTAATGGAAAAATATGTAGGCATTGTCTGTGTAAAAAAAGACCCCAGTGAGAACATTTAATCAGAATTATACTTGAACCAAAGCTCCAGCATTTTTTTAGCATGTTATGAATATAAGTGTTTACATGTAAACATTTTAAGTTGGAATATATATATATATATATATATATATATATATATATATATATATCTCTATATCTCTTTATTTTAACTTTA
>JAOEGT010000009.1:994135-1005374 GCA_025447795.1 Speoplatyrhinus poulsoni | reverse complement strand
TGCCTCTTATTGAGCACTCGCCTGTTTACAGAGCAACGCTTCCCATCGGGTTTCGGATCAATGGGATTATATTTCTTATAAAGCAAATAGGGTGGATGTGTGTGTGTGTGTGGGGAGGGGGGGGTTGCAGGTTTAGTGAGTGAAGGGGCGTGTGCTGGGCCCGTCAGCAGGACTGATGGAGGACGAGGTACAAAAAACATGGAAGAGATGGGCTTGTGGGTGGGGAGCGTATCGATTCGCTGTCCCTCTTCCCTTCAGAACATCACTGGCAAACAGGGGCCCAGTGTTTATCATTTTGTCAGTGTCGGGGGATATGCAAATCCATGGGTAACTTTGTCGTGCAGCTTGTTTGTCTGCAAACATTTAGAGATGTTTTGGTCCCAAATGTCTTTCAGACGAATCATGGCCACAAAGGTCATAAATCAAGTTTAGAGCACCTACTGCAATAATATTGTATAATATAGCATAATATAGTTGTATAGTACACATCTCGATATACTGTATATTATGTTATTTTTAGCACACAGAAAAACACAAATGAGCAATGAATAATAGCTGTTTTCAAGTATTTTACATGCAAGCAAACAAATAATAATTTACCCCATTGTATAATTTGTTTGTGTGTATAATTATTAATCAAGCAAAATGATATTTCCTCAGTTTAAATAGATGAAAAGAGGGCCTTAAGTGGGGAAACACATGCCAGAAATCAAACAAAGGACACTTCCTTAAACAATAAATTGTTAATATTTGCATATTTGTATTGATCCAAATCTTGGCACCTCGGTTGATGAAGTGCTTTTTTTTTACGTATTGAATTTAAAATAAAATAAATATAAGGTATGCCTCTAAAAGAGACAGCGAGAAATACAGCAAGAGAGAAATGGAGAGACTTTGGAAAGGAGAAAATAGAGGGAAGGATGGAAGTGTATTTTTTACAAACTCTGAGAATCTCAGTAATCTGGCTGTTGGTTTTAGTCATTGCGATGGGTATGTTGTCTAAACCGGTTTCTAAGGTGTATCGCCACATTTGTGTCCCCAAGAGGTGACACAAATGTATTCGTGTCGCACGCAACGTTATTGATTTTTTTTCTTTGGGGGGGGGAATTAATCCACGCTGAGCACAAATCATCTTTGAAGCAGGTGCATTTGCACCCTCACCTCCGAAGAGCAGGCCCCTTTATGCTTCTTTATCCCGCGTTAATTTGAGAGGGGGATGCACTGGCATGCTCCGTCAAGTTAAAGCCCCATCCCCAGTCCATGCCCTCTTGAAAGCACGTCGCCCTTGACAAACACACATATGCATGCTCACACGCACACACACGCACACGCACACGCACACACACGCACACGCACACACACACACACACACAAACACACACACACACAGATTAATGTCAAGAACTGCTCTGTTGAGAATTGTGAAACATTATGAATTTAAATGAAAAAGTCACATCTTGTAAGCTGTGTGCCTGCTCTGCTCGGGGATATTCTACCGTCCTGTCATTTGCTACCCCTCTTAGAGAAGTGCCACCAAGGGTAATCCTCCGTAATGGACCTGTAATATTTATACTTATACCATAATCACTTAAACATTAATTTATGTGGCCATATTTAGTTGTTCGCCGGCGTGACAGACGATTCATCAAAATGAGAAGGTGTAAAACTTCGCACCCCTGCAGCAATCAATCAATACGCTCCTCTACGCTACTGCTGCAGTGCCGGAGATCCATCGCAGGCCAAAATGAATCACTGTGAAGTTTGCATAATGCCCCTCCGCTTCCCCCAACCCATTACCCCACGTTTGAGAAGCGTTACCTCTCCGATGGCTGGCAGGATTAATCAGACTGCCCCGTTCTCAAGGCAGTGGGAATAGCAAGACTTGTGCAACACATAGGACAACATTGGACCTGTAATCACTTAAGCAAAAACATCACACTCACAAAGTAGGACTAGGTGATCAAATCAATTGTGGTAATCTAACCAATCTTGCAGTTCCCGTGATCATATAATATAGGATCATACAGTATGTCTGAATGTTAAGATTGCATATAGTTTCAGTGAGCAGCTGACTCCTTGATTCAGTATGATTTATATTGGTCCTGAAGGGATTAGCATATTTAAAGGAACTGTGCAATGACCTTGCTTGCCACTAGATGTCACAATACTCTCCAGAATCTCAGACAAAAACAAAGTGGGGCCACACCTGCACTAACATGTACCGTGTTCTACTGTGCACAGCCCAGGCTCCGTATAAAATGGCGAACTTTGCTCACAATAACTATGTCACAGGCACAGCTTCTGAGGGAACACCCTATGCCATTGAAGGCGTGTTTTTGTTTTGATTGGAGTTAGAAGTTGCAGTAGCAAGCGTTCTTGAGAATGACTAGCTCTACATTTTAAATTTTTTAAATGTATTATATATATGTAATCATACTGTTGACATCATCCAGAATTATCTTTAGTTTTAAACTAATTGCTCTGCTGAATAGAAGCAGTTATGTAATGATACCATTGGCAGCTGCATAGCTGAAAGTGTATAGTTTATTTTCCACTTCCACTTCCATTTCAACCACATGTTAAAATTTTCCACAATGCTCGCACATCATCTGCGTATTTGTTTAACGGTTCACTTGAAAACAGCTTTTTTGCCCTTTAATTGACATTTACTTTAACACATTGATATTGCAGATCTACCACATTATGCATTCTATTTTTTCTTTTAACAAGGATTCATTAGACTGAATTGTCACATTGCCATCTGGTGTAAATGGGCCTACCACAGTAATTCATGCAGTCAGTGGAGTCTAAATATACAGTATATATACGGTATACTGAATATATTATTATTTTTAGTCTATGGAAGTTTATCTTCTCCTGGCTCTGAAGGTAATCCAATAATTTCAAATGGACAGAGAAGTCATTGTTTGTGGATGATTGGATTATTCCGTTTATTATATTTGGAGTTGGAAAATAAGACTTATCAGCTAGAAAGGAATTCTAAAGGTGTGCTCTTTTATTGGTGTCCAAAATGTACATTGTGGCTGAAACTAGCATTGCAAAAAGTAATTTCTGACTCATATAAAAAAAACTGAAACCTTCCTAAAAGCTGTTGTGTGACAGGATACAGTACACACAAGGTAAATAACCCAGAACTAAGTGTTCATAACCTGTTGAACCGAAACAAGTTTTGGAGAAGGAGAAAATGAGACCAAGCTGGATACTTATATATTCATATTGCATTGACAACTACGCCTAGGTAGACACAAATGGTATGCCAATGCTTTACCTGATAAAAATGTGTTATTTCACCATGCACCAACATATTATTTTGACACGCTATGTCAACCAATCACCACACGTAGAGTTTAGTATTACGACCTCACAGTTGACCAATTTTTTCCTGATACTGCCCCATAATGTGCCATAAGGGCGCTTGTCTTGCTGCATGTATGCCGTTTTCTCTCCTCAAAACCTAGATTTTTTTTGTTCGACAGGTTATGCAAACTTAATTCTGGGTTCTTTAGCTTGTGGGTAGTGCATCCTGTCACAGCTTTTAGGTAGGTTTACATTTTTTGGTAGAATCAGTAATTACAATACAAAGTAAATGGAGCGCTATGGAATGTCCCCCCCCGACGTGGGCGGGACTTAAATGTGCTCTGTCTCTATGGTCATGTGAGGTTAGCCTCACTAGACCATCCTGATCTCGCAAGCTTCAGTTTCAATTCAATTTTGCCGTGAGAATCAGAATGGAAAGCCTCGGAATAATTTTGAATGTGTCCGAGTAGCATCTGAACTTTCCAATCAGCGTCGTGTTGATAGCTATACGGGCGTGGTTTAGGTTTGCCAACAAAGAAAACGACCCGATGGTTCATCCAATCAACTGCTAAGTATCTGCCCTTTACAAACAGTTTCAACTACCAAGATGAAGATCAGGTTAATATGAGTTGCCACACCAAAGTTAACATTTTGCTACCTTCCATCAAACAACAGACATTGTTTTCTAACATTTAGTTTGTGAGCATTAAAGGTAAAGTCAGCAGTTGTAGATAATACACTTTTTGTCACATTCAGCAAATATCTACTGAATATCTGAGCCAATGAGAAAAAACTGTTCTATCCTATATGAATAGTTTCTATATTTAGCATTTGTCTATTGCCATATTACAATGTACAAATGTAAACTGACTTACACATCAACATCTCTCTCTCTCTCTCTCTCTCTCGCACGCACGCACGCACTCACGCACGCACACGCACTCACACACACACACACACTCTGAATCCAAAGCATCATTATAAAAAATGCTAAGCTTATTTTCCGTAAAGGAAAATATTTTGACTAGATGCCTCTTTAGCCAGTTTACTCTGAAAACGTGTGTATTTGCCCTTGAGACTAACAGTCCATTGAATTGATTGCAGTGGTGACTGACTTGATTTCCAAGAATATGTAATGCTTTTTAATACATGACAATTCACATGCCTCGTATCTTAGTGTAAACTGTATGTGCTATATCCTGAAATGGAAGATCAACATTTTATTATTTTAATCACTATTTTGTGTGCGATACATTTTATTATATCGTTATGTCTTTAAAATAAGATTTGAACATGCATAAAAGCATGATGAGCTTCTTTACTGCTTCTAACCTGGTCATTGGATATCAAAACACTTTCTTTTTTTTTATTGTATAAATGTACATATCTTTAAACTTATACAGAGTTATGGAAGCCCTTTAGATCATTGGTCATTTCTAGTATACTATATAATAGAATGTAATTTGTACTGTTAAGGTTTACTGTCCTTTTGAACTGCTTTATCAAAAACATTTAATAAAACCCAAGTCAAAGGTGTCTTTTTTTTTTCTTTTCACATGGATCCAGCTCAGGTTTTGTTTAAATGTCGGGTGCATTGCAATGTTTACGGCTAGTTCAGTTTACAGCCAACCACCACAATGTCCATGTTCAGAATACTTACTGTTTTGTAAGGTAATAATATATTTACTTTGTTAGTCATCTTAAGATAATAACACTCACCAGTGCTGTTAATCTTCTAATTCACCCATCAAACACATAAGGTGTAATATGTCGCAGTTTATTTGATGTTCGTTGGACAATTAATTTATTGTGGAATGCATAGCACTTCTACAAGCTGCTGCTGATGTGAGGTATGCATCATTGTTACTTGGAGATTAAATGGCCTATGAGGATCAAATAAGAGAATTAGGTGCCTTGTTAATGATATATTTCAAGCAACTCAACAAAATTATCAGCTAAATGTCAGCAAAAACCAGTTACAGGGAGATGTGACTAGTAATTGGCTGGTCTAACTGGTTGGAACCAACATCCAGAGATTCAAAGAGATTTGCCTATCTTGCAGATACTTTTATCAAGTCAGGTATTTTCACAGAATACTTAGCCTACCCTAGTCCTACATGAATACATTGCATGTGTATCATGAGTGGCCATTCAATAGAACATGAACAGTTTAATTTGGGTGAATTACAGTAGGCCTACTAGTAGTAATTGGTGATTACTATTGTAATATATTATAATGTCATCACCTACTCATCACCAATTATGTGGATTTACATGTGATGCATCAACAAAAAGAAATGTGTGCACCTTAGTAGCCTATAGATAACCTACATAATACTACTGTAGACAGGTAGATTCTTCATGGCATGTAGTAGTGTTATATTACATATTTATTACAGGTTAACAAAACAATAATAGCTTATATGCTCCATTTTATAGGCCTAACAAAGTAGGCTAATAGGCTACTAGGCTGAAACTTGTTCTTTTTATTTTACAAAAATGTTATGTTTAGTTATGATTTCAGTTATGATTATACTCAATTATTTTAATAAATATGTAGTCGTCGGTGAAATCTTAAATTATTAACGTTACTAAAGGAGGGGTGAGAATCGTCTATAAAAACTTTTGGGATACACATTGATGTCTAGGACGCAGCTAAGCAAGGGCGTTTCCTGCCAAATAGTGAGCTCATCTAATCGTGACTGCAGCAAGTACTTCCTGCATTGTTACAGTAGTTAATGAGGGTTATGTTGAAGCAGTCATGTAGAGGCAGCAATTGCTCAACGTGAAGTATAAGAAAATCATCTTGGGTCTGAAATGACGCAAGGTTGTCTTTTTTCTTCAGCTGTCCGTGCATTAGGCCTACTGACAGATCATAATCTAATTGAGATAGCAGACTATCCTATACAATTTAGAACATATTACATTCAGATGCAGGCTATTTAACTACCAAATGTCACATATTCTGGTTTGCTTGCTAACTGAACAATGTAATGTGCGTTAAAAAAAAAAAAAAAAAAAAAAAAAAAAACAATCCATCATAGTGTAACAATCCCCTACATGAAAGAAATCCTATAGCAGAATATAAATTCTGCTTTGTAAATATAGGATAGCCTAGAAAAGCAGAATTTATATTCTGCTCTGAAGGCCTCTATAGGCCTATTCTGTTCTGTATCTTAAATATGTTTTGTAATTGTATGTGATTCAGAAGATGGACATATTACACAAATGTTACTAGAATTCTACTTTCCTATTTTGTTCATCGAGCGCAAATAATAGACTTCAACCAAATAAGGAGAAAAACATCTGAAGATTTATTTAATAAAGGCTACGCTGAAAAAAGATCGTTCGTTGAGTTTTGTTGTAATTCCCCCCCTCTGGCTCGCATTATTTCACAAGGGCCACTTCAACCTGCTTTAACACGCATACTGTGTGTGTGTGTGTGTGTGTGTGTGTGCGCGCGTGTGTGCGTGTGTGTGTGGGCGCTCGCGCGCGTGAGTGTGTTTGCGTTTATCTAGACAATTTACACGTGTAAAACCATTGTAGTTTCCCACCGCGACTCTGCTGCTTCTGTTTGTGTGTTTTAGTCTTAAAAAAGGGACTTGGCATCACTGGCTCACTGGCATGCAAGCCCTTTTGGTGACCCTCGATCCTCAGCACAGATTGCGATTTGGAGGGCATAGACATACAATAGCATTGCTGGAGGGAAACCAGCATAGGTGGTAGGTTATGAGTCAACCAGGCCCTCCTGACATGTTCGAGCTCCCTTGTCCCTTGGTGGTCAATGGTTACATGATGTGCTCTCTGCTCTGGTCGCCTTGGTATGTTGAGGTGCGCATGCCCACTAAGAGGACGCAGCGTCTCCATGTGTGTTGAGGCGCATTATTTGGCAACAGAGGCGGCAGCGGGGAGGGCCGAAAAAAAGAGGATATCCCCTGGATTTTAAAAAGCAACGATTTATCGAGGTTAATTGCACATAAAACACTCCCCGATTGACCATCGGCGAAGAACGGTGACAAATCGACCGAGTAAGTTGACTGGGGTGTACCCGAAGTTTTTTTTTGTAAGTGGATTGAGGAAAGCCTTTTATTCGGACTCGTCGCGAGGAGCCAGGTTTTCCTCCACCTATCTGTGACGATAAAGAAGCTGATGGGCTGTTGAAAAGTAACACTTCTCTGCAGAGCCAAAGGTTGAGCTCTGTGAGGAGGTGGGTAGGAGGGGGGGGGGGGGCTTCAGACAATTTAATCTTCTTTTTTGTTTTATTATTTTGTTATACCCATATGCGTCTCTGTTAGTGTGATATGGTGACTTGATATTCAAATGTAGAAGTCGTTTAATGAGGTAAGGATTACAACATTAGATTGCCATCGTATTATTGTCAGGCACGGGCTATTGGCCAGTAGTTGAAATATGTGTTCTGACTTAAACCCTTACAACTAATGCATGGGTAGTTATCAGCTTCCTAAACAATGTTTAACAGCATAATGAAAGTTTCTCCTCTTGACCTGACCATTCTCCCGCATTGGGACGCACTGCACATCTAACGTTCTGGGTCTGTTCTGGTTTTGTGGATAACATTCATCTAGACTAGAGTGTTTCTGTGCCGGAGACTTTGTTATGACTTTTGTCAGAAGCAGGAGTTTGAATCTAGTGTGTGGTCAGATGATTGTGATGAATTGCTTTTCTAGCTAAGCTGTTGTTCATGTTTTGTTTGAGACACCGCTAATGTTAGCACGCTAACTAATAACACGCTTCTCTCTTATGAGGCGGTCTCAATGATAAAAAGCCGGCTACTTGCACATGCACTGTGGGTTGGGTTTAGTTTTTAAAGGGGTTGCGTTTGGCTGTTAATTGACAGTGTATTGGTGGACGTTATATTCTGGTTTTATCCCCCTGACACCAATGTTGGTTCTGCTATCTGGTAGCTAATCTTCGTACTTCATGGTGACAACCGTAGTCTTCCTCCTCTTAAAGCTGAACACACACAAACCCTTCCCCTCATCCAGTCGCGCACATACACAAACACACGCTTTCTACTAGTGGTATGATAGGAGTTTTCATTATGGCGAATCCGTTGCAGATAGGCTATGCTACATAATTTGGCCTTTTTTATATATTTTTATTGCTAAACGTATTGTCTAAAACGTTTCTTGATGAATGATTGTTGTATTTGACAGCTGATTTAACTTTTGATCATTCTTTTTGATCATTCTTTTTGAACAATATGTGATATTGCTGTCATAACTAATGCTATTACAGTAATTTGCAATATAATAAACGTTCAATTTAGTGCACTCTGACATATAGGCTACAGTAGGCTATATAATAATATACCATTTTACAATAAATGGACATTGCTTATTTTTACATGAATAATACATTTGTAGTAGTTGGACATACCATGTTGGTTAATGCTTGATATAGCCTATTGCTATTACTACTACTACTACTACTACTACTAGTAGTAGTAGTAGTAGTAGTAGTAATTAATAATTAATTAATGGATTAGATAATGAATTAATTCGTTAGATAATTAACCAAAAATATTTATAGTGTATTATATAGATGTGAGCAAGGTTTACAGTTTTGTGGTAAGCCCTTTCACCTAAAAGTCTATTTTATTTTGTATTGCTTTTAATTAAATTTAAGAAGACCAATTCTCAAAGTAGATAGGTGTAAGTGTATTGTAAATTAAGTCTACTGTACATTAGTCTACTTTATGTGAAATGCTGACTCATTAACATAATACATTGTGAGTCATTACCATGATGATGGGATTTGCTTTTTTTTGAGTTCTGGAAAGAACAAACTATTGTTCGTTTGAACTATGACCTTGGAACTCATTATATGCATGATGATAATAGATCACCTGCTTGCAGTGATGATCAACTGCATGACAAAATATTGTAGTTTAATAGCCATGTCTATTTTCATGCTCACGGAAGGATGGATCCTGAGTGTAATCTATCATTATTGTATCTGTTATTATATCTCAGTGTAGCTCACTGATATATATTTATAGTTTGTGGCCACAAAGTGAAGTTTCTGAATTACAGGTAGCCCTTATAATGACATAATGTCTAGACTAGCATTCACTGATTGATCATTGATTCATTCACAGAATCACAAAATGCTCAAATGTTTCTATGCAGCTGTTTTTCAAGAAGCCCTGTTTGAGTGATTACATACAATGACCACTCTAGAGTAGCCTAGTTGTGTAATAAGCTACTGTTCTGGAGAGGGTAATCTGTCGGCCACATTGTAAATTGCTGCACATTACTTCAGGGGTCATAGGGTAGTAGTTTGGCCATTGGTCCATAACAACATAAAATAATCAGGCTACAAATTAGCGACTAATTGTCTTTACCTGTCTGGTGTCTATTTTGGAACAATTCTATTTTGGACTTTGAACTCAATGACTCACACAAGTTAGGTTAGACAAATGATCATATATGGTTAGCCTATGGTCGCTGTGACCAGGTAGTATGAATTTATATTTTTCCTGGTAGGGCTTGCGTTACTTCATTAGACCTTCCTGATCCTTTGTTCTGTTTCGCTCTGCAAGTCAGTCAGTCTGGCATCCCTGCTTTTGAAAATTGTTTGCCAGTGCCCAGTTCAGCTCATGATGTCCCTGCCACCACAACAGGGTTTGAATGCGGATCCATCTGGATTTATTAGCAAAGCAAGACAACACGGAGCTTGCAAAATTAGGAGGTCCTCACAAGGCTAGGGCTTTAGCATCTTTTAATATCCATCTTCAGAATTCCATACTTGAATGAATGACTGTTAACAAGATCTTTTGAGTTACTAGACTAAGAACAGGGTGGGGCGACAGGGTGGGGCGTCCTTAGGACAGATTCAAAAGGTTCAAGTAGTGTAATATGTGTTCTTGTAATTTGTGCCCTGATGTAGCAACCCAGCACTGGATTAGATTACTCCTGGGCCACTGATGATCGAGCACATGCAGACTGTGTGTACTCAGGAGGTCACAAAACCAATGTGTCCTGTTTGCGTTGTCAGCTCAGAGACACACACCATGCTGTTATACCAGTGTCGTGTGTGTGTGTATTAGTGGCTTCGTGTGAAGTTCGTAACCACATCGTCTTTGTCTCACGCTTCCTCCCTGCGTTTACCACTGACTGTCTGAGAGTCTGCAAGTCAATGCAAATAAGGGTAACTGGCCTAATGCATTTTATTCGTACGTTATCTGAGGCGCTCCTTCGTCATTAAAAGAAAATGTACATGTCAACTACCATAGAGGTATAACATGAAACATGTCAGCCATTCAGATGCCCGTTTCCCCTGCTACAGATAGGGTCAATGTCCGTGTAAGGCTGGAGGGGGCAGGGAGGGGGCTTGCTGCCCCTGCAGAGACTTCTCTGCCAACAGGTTACACGTGTTAGTGACTTCAGACCATTCAGCATTGACTAGTGCCCTCGCAACTGTTGTAGCCGTACTGTAATTACACCCCTTCCCCTCTTCATCACTGACTTCACTTCAGAATGCCACGTGGTGCGGGGTGTGGGTGGTTGTGTGTGTGTGTGTGGAGGGGTTACATTCCCTTTGCCCCCTCTCAAACTGAATTTCTTTACACCTTGTAAAGTCGGTCACTGTAGCAGCATCTGATCCTGAACGTAAAGGGTTAAAAACCTGCTCCAGCGTCTCTCTCTCACACACACACACACACACACACACACACACACGTATGCACATACACACACAACCCAGCCAGTTTAAACCGGTTCTCTGGAAAAGTGCTTTGTGTGTCCCACTGAATCCTGGGAAGGGTCATGTCGCATGTGTCTCAGTAATGTGTGTTTGGTCTTTCCTGGGTAGGTGTGGAATGTGGTGCTAGTCAGCTTTCATTTACTAGGTGATTGGCGTGTGTGTGTGTGTGTGTGTGTGTGTGTGTGTGTGTGTG
>JAOEGT010000009.1:981342-994035 GCA_025447795.1 Speoplatyrhinus poulsoni | reverse complement strand
TTGGCATGCCTGTGTCAGCAGGAAAAGACACGCCCCCTAGCCACCACTAACCCCTCAGCAGTGCAGGATCCTCACACCTATTGCGTTTTTGCTGAGGCCAGGGCATGTCTGCACAAATCTTTCTGGCTAGATTGAAGATATTTCCTCGTGCTGCTCTGTGTGGATTAGTGTTTGAGCTGAAGACGCGTTAAGAAATGTCCAGAATAGAAAGTGTCAGGGAGGCTGTTACTGATGCCACTGCGTCTGGATAAATGTGTTATGCCTCTGAGTGAATCCAATATCCAACTTTCTTTGAGCGAATTAGCAGAATATGTCAGTTGGCGTTATTTGCATTGTAGCATTAGTGTGGTGCTAGTAATGCTAGCAAAGCTGCGAGGAGATTTGTATTCCAGATTACTTAAAAAAGGATAACCACTGTCAAGCAGAATTACTGTGTGTAAATACAGTGATCATGGTTCACTTGGAGATCAGTCACAGTTTGTAATTAAACTACATCATCATACAAGATATAGATAAATGCAGCAACTGTAAGAAATGCAGACAGTACAGGTTTTGCAACGTGCCATGTGTGTCCCATGCATTCCTTAACCTATATATATATATACTGTAGCTCCATGGTCCATAGAATAGAGCCATCAATGTTAACATTAAGTTGCAAACACAATGGTCAAGTCTCTAGTGTTTCAGCAGGCGGACCATAAAGCAGACCTGCTGTGCTGGTCTACAGCCTGGGTAGTAAATTCAGATAGCTAGACAGCAATCAGACAGCAGAGCGTCATGACGTGCCCGGATACGAGATTGTTTCCCACCGTCTGCACACAGCAGTGATCTGTCTTCTCTCTGTCACAGATCCACATCCATTACCCAGGCAGATACGGCGTCAGCGCTGCCTGCGCACAGCTGTAGGAAACAAACACATTTTATTGAGTTATGTCGAAAGATTCTTAAAGACGTCACTGATGCACACAATGAAATCGCCCGCACCCTGTACTCGTTTCATCTTGACGCCAAATTTTTATTAGTTGCTTGAAGGCCTTCATTTCATTCATCCAGACTTGTATTGTTAGCAGAAGACCCACGCTGCGTAATTCTTCTCGCTGTGTACATTTCTGAATGTGAAATAGATAAGACAAGCGGGGACTTTGTGCTGTCTGATATGCCTCTCCACTGCGACAGTGTTCTAATGTAATGAGGGGATTTAGCCGGGATGAAGTCAATGAATTATACATCCACATGGTCATCTGGGATAAACCCAAATTAGAATTTCTCGCAGAGATGTTGAAAGCTGAGGGGAAAGGAAGGAAACAATAGAATGAATCAACTGCTGTAGACGGACCAGGAAAGGAAAAACAAAAGATGAGTTGTGAAGTTTGCTTTCGTCTGTAAAAGAATACAAATCCATGAGTCAGAGAGCAGCGTGCATAGCATGAAAACTGTGGACGGAGCATTATACGGCAGCACACATGGTCAGTAGAGTGAACATTTGGATGTTAGTTGTTTTCCTTGACACCTAATCAATTATAAAACGATGGAGGGTTTCTTATGTAAAGTAAATAAGTAATCACGTTGAGTAATGTATTGCTATCACCAGCTGTGGTCTTAACACACGATAAAGATGCAGTAAAACGGGTGCTAGCGGAGAATGATGTTAGAACAATGGACCTTGATCTAGTTTGGAACACCTTCGGTATGAGACCGAACCGAAGAAGAAGAAGATGAAGAAGGAGACCCACCTGTCTGTAGGATATTGAGGACTTGTGTTGTATAATTCCGTCAGATCTTCTCTTGCTGGGTAATTAAATAATTGATTAAAGCCAATTATTTTGTGTTTAATCAATGAAGTTTAAGGTTGTGTTCAAGTTATTACTTATTACTGGAGATACTACATTTAGATTATTGGAATTTAAAAAAAGAGTTTATAGAGTTTATATAAATATGTAATCATAGTGTTACTCACTTCTCCTCTGAAGTACTGGATATGGCATTAATGGGGAAAGTGATACATTAATGAGTAACAATAGGTTTAATAGTGTACTTATCATATTAATATCATATAACAGTATAAGATATAAAGGTTATTTGTTTGCTTGATATTTTAGCATATTACTGCAGCCATGTTTTATCTCTGGAAAGCCGAGTTTTTTGTTGTGAGACTACTGGGAAATAAATGTTGTTGTCCTGCCTGGAGGATGAATGACATGTTTGTGTTTTATTGTTTGAGACAAGGAAAATGTATCCCCTTATTATTCTGTGTGCTGGAGTTTGTGTGTGTGTGTGTGTGTGTGTGTGTGTGTGTGTGTGTGTGTGTGTGTGTGTGTGCACACATGCACAACACTGCACTCCATGTATACCAGGTTGTTGATGCGTTGGTATTCATGTAGGTCCCTGCATGAACATTGTGAAGAAAATACTAAATGTAAGGACATCTGGCAACTGTGTGTATCCTAGGGGAGAGAGAGGGGGCTTAAACCATTACCTGTGCTTTGTCACTTAATGGCACTTGACAGTCAGGAGTCAAAGTTGCGTTTGTGTATATATAACCTATGAGGAAGAATCTCTATAAATCTCCATAGTGTCCAGTCTAATGCTTCATTGCTAACTGTGTTGCTCTCTATTGGTTTCTACTGAAACCTAGAGGCCTGTACTCAATGAAGATCATCTTGTTTATAGCGTGTCTTTCTTTGCGGTTCAATGGTGGACGAAATGAACGTTGCATATACGTGAATAAAATAAATGAATTGTATAGTGTCAGATACACATTCCACATACAGTATTGATCTGACATTGGATTTCTACACAGGTTTACCAACTGACTGCTAAATGGTGTTTGCTCATGTACTATTTGTACAGAGCATGTGATTAGCATTGGCAAAATACTGTTAAATTATAATAGCTGAGTTATTTCTTATAACTTGTCAATTCTAAACAACATTCATTGGGTTATTGTGGCATGTGATGTTTGTATAAATATCTTGATTAACACAACATAATGTCTGCAACCTGCACCTAGACATACTGCATATAGGCTACAGTGTATATGTAAGCATGTTAGTATACAGAAAACAATACATCAATTCCTATCCCCAAAAGAAAAAAATGGATGGTGTTAATTACAATTTTTCTGGGCGAAATTATAGTTATGAGATGCATTTGCAGTTATGAGATAATAGATATTCATTGCTTCATTAGCTTAACATTCTCACCCACTTAATTCACTACGCTAATTACATTAATCTCATAATGTCTGTCTTTAACCCACCCCCTCCTCAGTACAAACAAGTGGAGCAGTATATGTCCTTCCATAAGCTCCCTGCTGACTTCAGACAGAAAATCCATGACTATTATGAGCACAGATACCAGGGCAAGATGTTTGACGAGGAGAGCATTCTGGAAGAGCTCAATGAGCCTCTAAGAGAGGTATGGAACATACACACGTGTCTGTTCCTTGTTTTGGGTGTTATTTTGTATTCCTGCCTCTGATCTGTCACCCTGTTACTTCCTGGGTTTGTATTTGATTCTGCTGTGTGTTCCACCTGTGTCTGTTATTTCACCTCTATGATTTTCACCGGCCCCTCGTTGTGTTCGTCCAATGGTCTGTCTTCCCTGGTTTGACATCATGGCTGCGTTCCAATCGCCTAATAGTTCCTAGACTACACAGGGTATTCAGCCAGCATGTCAATATCCATGTGCACTCCACTTTGCAGAGAACTACTAAGCTATCAGAACGCAGCACGTGTGTATGTATAGCGTTTCCTCAGTTGTTTGTGCGTGCACTCTGTTTGCCTGCTCCCTGGATGCTAATATTTACCCTGTGTTGTGTGTTTGGGTGCATTCCACACTAGCAGCTTTACACATACACTGCATTACATTGCACTATACACATTGCATACTGGGACCATACACAAAGGCCGTAAGACACTCTCTAGTTCCACAATACATTGATGGTAATACTCATAAATGGTTAACTTATCACATGTTGAAATGTTTTTAGAATTTAATCTTATTATCTGATTATAAAAAGTATTTCAAAATGTGTCCTGATAAGGTTTACACTACCAAACAATCGTTACATTACAGTGCATGCCACTGTAACTTGTTGCCATTGCAGTTCAAGCATATAATCAAAAGTACATACACTTCAGTCCAAATATACAAATATAGGAACAGCACAAAATATACAAAGCAATATTGCAGTTTGATTTGTTTTATGTTTTATATATAAAGTATGAGTTATTTGCAATGGTTTTATACTAAGACTAATTTTGATATGTTTTAATTTCAGGAAATTGTCAACTTTAACTGCCGTAAACTGGTGGCATCAATGCCGCTCTTTGCCAATGCTGAGCCGAACTTTGTGACAGCCATGTTGACCAAGCTGCGTTTTGAGGTATTTCAGCCCCATGATTACATAATAAGGGAAGGCACCATTGGCAAGAAAATGTACTTCATCCAGCATGGAGTCTGCAACGTCATCACTAAAGGCACCTTAGGAATGAAACTCTCTGACGGCTCTTATTTCGGAGGTAGGGTTATTTATTTCAAAATGATTATCTTGTTGTGGGCTTTTATACACTCTGTAGCTCCAAGGGTTATCAAGGAACGACTACAGAAGTATTATATAGTCACTGAAAAAACTATTATAACTGGCCATAACTTTGAATCTATACATTTTGTTCCAACTGCTACTTGTATTTCTCTATTCTATTTCGTCTATTTCCCTATAGAAATCTGCTTATTGACACGAGGTCGGCGTACTGCCAGTGTTCGAGCCGAGACCTACTGCCGGCTGTACTCCCTGTCTGTGGATAACTTCAACGAGGTCCTGGAGGAATACCCCATGATGAGACGAGCCTTCGAGACTGTGGCTATCGACCGATTAGACCGCATTGGTAACACTACCTTTTATAGAGGACATTTTACATAACAGCTGAGATAATATTTATAATAACGCATGAATCTTATTATTAAATTATTATTATTATATTAAACTATTGTTATTATGATATATAAAAAATAAAAAAAACACAGGAAGGCATTTCCATTTTAATTTGCTGACAAAGAGGCGATGTGCTATGCAACACTTTCCAAAATATCAGTAAAATAGATGATGTTCAGGGCAGCTGAGCTGCCCTGAACATCACAAAGGGACACTGTAACAATAGAATGAGGGACATCGTGACACCTCTCTTTTCCTTGGGGCTTGTTACATTCCTTCTTCTTTGTTTTCTCACATGACATGTTCTCTGTTCCCTCTTCCTCCACTCTCACATTGCTTTTCTCTGCATCGGTTGCCCTCCCGTTTCCCCATAATGTTCCCCTTCTGCCCCTGAACAGGGAAGAAGAACTCCATCTTGACGCACAAGGTCCAGCATGACCTCAGCTCCGGCGTGTTCAACAACCACGAGAACGAGATGATCCAGGAGATCGTCAAGTACGACCGCGAGATGGTGAAGCTGGTGGATCTGCAGCGGCCGCGCGCCATGTCCATGACCACTCCCTCCATGGGGGGCATGTTTGCCCCTCCCAGCCAGCCCCCGACGGGCTCCGCCATCGCCACCCTCCAGCAGGCCGTGGCCATGAGCTTCTGCCCCCAGATGGCGAACCCCCTGGCGGGACCGAGCACCCTGCAGTCTCCCAGGATGGTACGGAGGTTCCAGGTGATCCAGAACTTGTCCAGCCCGGTCTCCATGTCTCCCCTTCAGCACCAGCCTCCACCGGGCCCTGGGGGGGCCTTCGGGACGGCCGTCTCCAGCCCGCCCATCCAAAGCCCCCTGGCCGCCCAGGGACGGACCTTCCAGTACATGGGTGCGGGGCCCTCTGGCTCCCAGCTGTCCCTGGTGCAGCACCACGCCCCCAGCCCCAACCAGACCCTGCAGAGGCCCGTCTCACACAAGAGCGCCCACCTCCAGCACGCAGGCAGCCTGAGCCAGCATGCCCGGGGCCTGTCCGCCTCCCAGTGTTCCCTTCCCCAGGAAGGGGCTCTCCAAGCGGCCCCCAGCCCGCCGGCATCCACCCGCACTTCCAACACCTCCATCGGCCCCCCTCAGCCTCAGCCCGGCCCGCCTGGTCCTCCGGGGGTGGGAAGGTCAGCGGGAGCTCCGCAGAGAGTGGCGTTTTCCTCTACGCCTCCCCCCGGCGGCCCTGCTGGAACTGGGGCTGCTGCCGCTGTTGCTGGAACGGGGCCTCCGGACTCTGGAGTCCCCAAGAAGGATTCCATCGTCAGCCTTCCAGAGCTAGACTCTGCCAGATCCCGGCTGTCTTCCAATTTGTGACCTCTGGCAGAGCGCTTCGGGAGGAAGGCCTTTTCATTTTTGTGTGGAGGAATCCAAGTGTTCTAGGTCAGCCTGGCTGATGTTGGAAGCCTGCTTTCTGACCAATAAGCTCCTGTCCACAGCACCAGTTGTAACCATGACGACTGGATGCACTGTGTGCCAGTGTCAGAGAAAAGAGCAACTCAGAGACTCGTTGCTATAAGGAGTTGCTAGACAATTAATAGTAATTGTAACTAAGGTGGAACTGGTCTAGTCTACTGGGCCACCGCCTTTAGTCTTAGTATCACCCCTAACACTGCTTCCAAACACTTATATATCTGTCTTTACTGTAAAGATATGGAGAAAATTATAATTAATGTAACTGTTGCATACTGTGTAGAATTCATGCAATGCAATCTAGCCGGAGCTGGACTTGAAAAATTTATATCAGGGACTTGTGGTCAAATGACAATTACATTTTACGCTTTCAAAAAGTGTTTTGGGTGTAATTTTTCTGGATAAGCTGCCGTAGCAACAGAACACATTGCTCTTCATATCATTTAAAATAATAGTGAATATAGTGTTTTAGACCGCTGGTCGATCTTACATCGATGTGTAAATAGTAAATGAAAGAAGAAAAAAAAATCCTGAAGGGTATTATCTTCATCGTATCTATCTAAACCAAAGTTGAGCTGGAACACAAAGTCTGGTTGTGTCTGTATCAACTTAAAAAGAAACATAGCAGAAAAATGCCATTTATTTAACTGCCTTGATTGAACATTGGAAGCCATAAATTTGGTTTGTGTGTATGTGCATATATGTGTGTGTGTGTGCGTGCGTGTGTGTGTGCGTGTGCGTGTGCGTGTGCGTGTGCGTGTGCATACATGTCTGATTTCCATTATATTTTTAAAATGGAATGGGCGCACACTCTCCACACTGCTTTGTCAGGCATGGTTGGTTTGATGTGGCGCAGGCAGAGTTACAAACATCTCGGTGGTCTAATAAGACATAGGATATACTGATTGGATCCTTGAAGGCAAATGAATGGTCTGAGCTTTATCGAAGGGAACCATTTCTGATCCATACTGTGCTCTTGCTTTTTTTTTTTTGAACTACATGCAATATAATTCTGCAATACTCTACCCCGCCTATATATAAATATATATGAATATAATTATCTAGTCATATACTGTACTGTACAGGACGTTTCATTTGTATTAATTTTCTTACTGTGAAACATTGAACAATCTAGCAGCTATTGTGGCTACACCCACCCCATCCCCGTTATAATTGTATTATGGTCCATTTTACTATATACAAATCTAAGAGAGAGCTAATAGGGAAGGTTTGGTGGGATTGGACAATATGGGGCATGCCTCCATACTCCAGGTCACACAGCAGTTAAATGAATGTCTTAACGTTTAGACGCTGGGTCTCTGATTATAGAATAATCCAATATGATTTACTTATCTCGCTGAATGTATGCCAATATGAGAAGGAAGGACAGCTATTCAGACATAAACTGCC
Source organism: Speoplatyrhinus poulsoni (assembly GCA_025447795.1). Lineage (NCBI taxonomy): Eukaryota > Metazoa > Chordata > Actinopteri > Percopsiformes > Amblyopsidae > Speoplatyrhinus > Speoplatyrhinus poulsoni. Next base: position 986,257 of record JAOEGT010000009.1, on the reverse strand, counting down.
GTGTAAATAAAGGGACAGAGGTTTAAGCAGGGTGCGTAGCATCAGTCGGGGATGGGTCAGTTGACTTATATTGTATGACAATAGCTGTGGGTGGGTGGGTATGTTACGTTGTCACACATCCTACCCCCAGCAAGACACCTTGCTATTCATTTGTTGGTGTGTGTGTGTGTGTGTGTGGGGGGGGTGTTAGCGAGAGTATGTCATGGAGAACATATGTCGCGCTATGACCTTAATCACTTGACCGCTATGATCTAAAATGAAAATCAATGCTCTAATATCGCGGAGTCGCTGCGCTTCCTGTCCTGTATCTGTTACCTGGTTAAAATGTACGGACGGAACATATTAAAATAGGCAGCTGACCCATCATGTAAATGCAAACACCTCGTACAACTTTTTTCCAGCTCTGAACTTTATCAATCCAGAGCCCAACTGTAAAAAAAAATAAATAAAAATAAATAAAAATAAATCAATGTTATGGACATTTCACTCAGGTTTGCTACCGTTCCTGAGAGACTTATCGATTGCTGGAGCATTTGATTCATGAGGTCTAGTCTTTCATTATCACATTTTTTTATTTAACCGTGCCGAAACTCTCCCCTTGAAATTTGATTGGCTTAAAAAGACAAGGGGGTGGTAAGTCAATTACCTATGTGTGATAACAGACCTCTCCTGTTGCCTGCTGCCATTTTGTTTTCATCACTTTTCAATCTTGAAACAAGGTGATTGTGTTCATTCCAAGGGCTTCATTATGTCGCTTGTATCCCTGGGTAATTGTCATTGTATAATGTTCAATCAAAACATGCACTATATTGTCAAATAGTGGGTGCATTTGAAACCCAATTCATCAGCATCACAGTAATTTTCTATTATATTGTGTTGTTTTTTTTCATATGGGAAAGGTACATTCTTAAATGCCAATATCATTATGAATGAAGTACATATGTGTGAATAATCCTTGTGTGCTTCAAAAGCAGTTGGTTCCCTTCTCTAATCCTTTGTGCTGATACCAGAGTTTGCCCTGTTAAGCTGCTACCAGGACTGTGCTGATATTATTTGAATGGGTCCACAGTCTTCGAGAGCATTAAGTGAGAGTTAATGAGCGAATGTTTCAGGCAATATCAGGCACTGTCTCTGTTTTCACCACCAAGAGTTTCATCCATCCAGTCAAATAGCCTAGTACGTAATTCACTCCCGCCCCCCCAATCAATGACATCCCTGACCATTAGATCAGCACCATGCTCTTTGAGCCCTCAGCCATGAGATTTACATTGTCCTGGCTAACTGCATACTTTGTCTGTTGCTGTCTGTTCGTGTCCTGAGTGTGTTAAGTCAGCTGGCAGTAGGTTGGTGGTGATCGTTTTGTGTGCACCTGTATGGCAGGGGGTTCAAAATCACATGGCTTTATGGTTCTGCTTCTGGACCATGCTGTGAAGTGGGATCCAAAAATGTCCGCTGTTTGACACTGACTGACAATTCAGTCTCCACTTTCCCAGCATATCCTACTTGCCGACCCAGATATTGAGGGTACTGAATGCCTTGGTGTTGATGTCTTAGCAAATCAGGGTGGTCTTTTGTTTTTCAGTTTTGTGATTTACTTTGTATTTTTTATGTGCTCTATATGCACATAGACTGTATATACCTTGTGCCTAGTAGATCTAGTTTCCACATAGTCTATTTTGTGGTATGTATGTGCCTGTGAAATGCATATATGTGTTTTTATTTTCAACTTGCAATATATGTACAAACAAATAGCCGAAGATTAGTATTTCTGAATTAAAATGACAATGTCAGTATATATAATTTTCCCTCATTTGGGAAACACAAAATTGCACATTTCTGTTGGTTTGAGCCTTCCAACACCGTGCGCGCTGTACTTTGGACTCATCTCCTGTACATGTGGTATACAAAGAGCTGCGAGGTACATTGTTGCGTTTTTACCACAAACATACGTACTGCTAGGTGGGACATTTTCTACAAAGGAAATGCTCTTGCGGGCCTTCCGTGGATCTTGGTGGTCTAGACATTAGCCTAGATTCTTGTAGACATTCGCTGAGATGTTCATTGCACAAACGTCAAAGTAAGAGAAGTGATGTTGAAGAGGTGCCTGTAAAAGATCATGAAATGTAAACAACACTATGCTGCACACAGGGTGAAATACAGTATCTTTCTGCCACCTATGCTGAACAGAACTCTCTGAAGCTGGTAATACACTGATTTGATAATTGACACGTCAAAAGCAATCTATTGAAGACTGTGAATTTGGCCTCAGGGCCTCGGGAGTTCTAAGATGGACTCCTGATTGATTGTGTTACATTGTCAAGATATAGCAAACTGCATGCTTATCATTTCCTTCTCTGAGCAGAGTGCTCTATGTGATTCTTAGTGGGACCTTCAAAATCCAGACTGTGTACCAACTGTAAGATTATTTTACTTATAGCGTAACAATTATACCTTAGTGTTGTTGTAGCTATTGTAGCCTGCTTAGCTTACCTAAGCCTTCTTTCCGCTTCAGGACTGTGTGCTGTGTGTTTGAGTTTGTATATGCGTGTGTTCCTGTGCCTTTCCTTCTACTGTTGGTCCCACTTGAGAATCAGTGGTTCGAAGCCCATGCTACAGACACTGAGAGTGTTAAACGTTTTTATTTGGGCTCATTCTGCTCGTAGTGCTCTTAGCAAAGACTAGCACATATTAGTAGCATTCCATAGCCTGCACACGACAGTGTAGGTGTCCTTATGCCTGGATAGGTGATACCAGCACCAAGGCAACAGCACAGTTCTTTGAGACAGTGTGTGTGTGTGTGCGTGTGCGTGTGTGTGTGTGTGTGTGTCTGCAACTACTTCAGACTCGGCTTGGCTTTTGCAATAAGACACTTCAGTTTCACTTTCAATGGTTCCAAAATCCCATAACCTTAAGAGTTGTCTAAGTTGATGTCTACAGTTCAGGTCCAAATCATAACCTGGCCTATACTGGTACTAAAAGGGATCTGAGTGATCCTATATTACAATCTGGTTAAGGTATCCAGCCTGTGCGATGGCATGTGGCATGTACTAGTAAGGTGCTGGTTTGGACCTGGATGCCAGGCTTTTTTTTCCACCACCTCTGCTGGTCTAAAACCATGTCATTCTGGTCTCTCAATAAGCTGGTCTGTCAGTCAGTGGCAATGTTGCTTAAGCGTTCCTAACAAAAACGATTAATTGTTGTGCAATAAAAAGATGAGCGCATTGGCCTACTTCCCCGAATGCTGACTTTTCATTGATTGTTGCTTGATTTCATTGTCTTTCACAAGGTTCTTATCATTACAAAGTGTGTTATTTTGACAGCAGTGTGAGAATTGAGTATTAGCATGCCTTTGAATTAATTCTGGAGTCACAAGCTATTTAAGTAACGATCACACACACCGCATAGGGGCTTACACACACCTCCCAAATCCTAGTAAATCAAATGGCAACGCCCCACTCTTCCCGATGGAATCTATGGCTCTCATTTTCTCTCTCTGCAGACGGCAGCTCTGATGCATTTGCGATGAGCTGTCTGCTCTGCGTGCCAGAGCTTTTAATTTGTGTGCGTACACGTGTAGGCTAAAACAAGGAAGTGTGTATCTGTGTGTAAACCTGTGAATCTGCTAGCGCATACTAACACTGCGTTTTTTAAATATTTGATTTATTTATTTTTCTCCCTCTCTCTTATTATATAGGGCATAAATGAAGCCACAACAGAGAGAGTGTCGGTGTGTGTAAATGAGTGGGTGCGTGGGTGCTTGCGTCAGAGAGGAGGGCAGTCCAAGGACACACTCCTCTGTCAGCCAAGTAACAGCAATACAGTACATACCCCCACTTCTCTCGCTCTTTCTTTCTCTGTCTCCGTTTCCCCCGTTTGCCTCCACGACACAGACTCTGCTGTTTTCTGTATTCTTCCGCATAGATCTAGCCAGATTGACAAGACTGAATTGGACATGGAGCGTTAACACGTTACTCATTTGCGTCGAGGCGCTGCGACAAAACGCAGGCGCGGACTTCTGCGGCGCACTTGCGCTGTTTTACCTTTTACCTTGACATAATGACATTAGTGCCCTCTCATCTTTCTGATATTTTGATACTCTCTCTCTCTCTCTCTCTCTCTCTCTCTCTCTCTCTCTCTCTCTATATCTATCTCTATTCATTTCTGTGCAAGTTTATGAGTAAGCTGTACGCGCATAGTTGCTGAATGCAGATATTAAAGCACCAAGTAAAATAACACATGGGTACACAGGTACACAGGTGGGGTATGTTTCTAAATGGTGCTTGCACCGCAGTGCCGTCTGTGGCAGCCGGTTGTCCTACTTCCATTAATCACCAGCTTCTCCAGTCTACCCCACAGGCTGTTACCCTCCAAGAGGGGAATTAGCTTATGTAGCGTATTTCCCGGTATTCTCGTCCTTGTCCCATTCACCTCTTTTCACGCCTTCTGTTCCATGTCTGGGAGGCACACGTACTTCTCCCCAGCAGGCTGGCAACACACAGAGCTGCGTGTTGGCAAGCGAACCACAGTTATCTGTTGTTATTCTTGAGCCATTTGGGGCTACAGTTGAGACTATTTACAATAATAGATATGTCTATTCCCCCCCCCGCCTTCACACACACACACACACACACATACAGATCCTCGAGTCATGTCTTATCTTTCATCTCTGTTTTGGTGCCCAAAAATATTACTCTCATCTGTCTCTATCAAGCAAGACTTGTCCAAAGAAGGAACACAGTCCAAATGTAAATGTCAGGGTTAGAATTTGGTCCCTGCTGTGAGGCCAGAGTCAGAAAGTGTTACGTCCCCCGCGCTGTGTGTTGCGCAGAGTTCGTGTTTGTGTGTTTTTCTTTCCCTCTGCTGCAGGTAGGGTTCCAGATTGCTGGTTGCAGCTGATGGGTGGAGCCTGGAGCTG
>JAOEGT010000009.1:966699-981242 GCA_025447795.1 Speoplatyrhinus poulsoni | reverse complement strand
TGCTCCTCATTGCCAAATGAAACTCATCATGTGTGTGTGTGTGTGTGTGTGTGTGCGTGTGTGTGCGTGTGTGTGTGTGTGTGTGGGCGTGTGTGCGTGTGTGCGTGTGTGTGTGCAATTGCCAGTCGGGATCAGATGTGATGATGTCAGATGTGAGTAATACATGGGACATATAAGTTTACACATTGTGTGGTGGATTACCCATAGTCTTTGCAGCATGCTCGTTTGGCTCCCATAGACAGCTTCACAGCACAGTATGGAATCAAGCCTCTTAACTGTCAAATTATGCAGAGAGAACTACAGCTCCACTATATCCGCTAAAAAAAGACCATATTAGCATAATCCATTTTATACAGGTTGAAGAGTTGATGGTAAGGTAACGATTTTACAATAATAGGTGTTATTCTTTTTACCGTGAACAATACATTTAGCACTATTTCCCCCCTTTTTACCATTTATCAATGCAACTGTCTAGACTAAGCCTTTTCTGAAGACAGGAGGTTGAGCCTTTTTCTCTCACACAGAGATAAGAGCGAATGGTCTCATTTGTTGCGAGCATTCTGAGTATACGGTTTCCTTTCTAAATGAAAACGTTTTTAAGGGTTTTCTTTACAGTAGTATGTTATTTTATGCTTCAGACTAAAGATAGTATTTGGCCCTCCCTGTCAAGAGTTAGAAGAAAAAAAAACATGTAGATACAGTACATCTTTCAGTAGGACTGGAATAATCATAGTACAAATTATACCGCAGTACTGTTTATGTAATATAGTGCTTGACATGTCCTTAAATGTCCTTCAAATCTCTTTGATCAAATAATAGCCTTTATGGCTTTTGCTTCTAGATGTTTGTAGGGCTAGTTGCTTCTGGCACCTAACACTTATTTCAGAAGCTAGCATGGAGGAAAATATTTGAGCACATATGAAACATTGTTTACAGCGACACAATAAAAATACTTAATATACATTTGATTTTCATATACTGTGTGATGTTATGGCATCTGCCATCTAGATTCTAGACATCATGCTAATAAATTGGATTGGAAATGTTATGGAATATTTGTACATGTTATACTATTTTACTATATTCCATATAGGTCCTTTGTTTATGTTTAGAGAAAAGTCTGGAAAGATAACAACAGGCATTTCTCAGACCATAAACAAAGGGCCCATACAAAATATAGTAAAATAGTAGAACATGTAAACATATTCCATTACAGAACTTTTGAATGAAATTGTTTTGACTCAATTTGTCAGTGGAGATGTCAGTGATGTAGCATACATATTAGACTGCTCAGGTTGTACAAATTAAATGTTATTTTCAGCTCTATTGTAAAAGTTTCAGTAGATATAATATCGCAATGTATCCTGATGGAACCATATCGTAACCCATGTACCGTGATAGATATTGTATCGTGGGGTCCTTGCCAATACAGTAATTACATCCACAACCACTTAAAGGTAAAGTCAGCTATTGTAAGTTAAATGTAAGATAATACACCTTTTGTCAAATTCAACAAATATCTCCTCACATTTCGCTAAGTTACCGTTTTCTGTGCATGTTGAAATAATAATCTGATACTTCTACACAGCCCTGGTTCTGCAAATAGTGACATAAACAAAGTGGCGAACACCGCTCGTAACAACAAAGCCGTTAGCTTCACAGTGAATTTCTACAGTGTGTGTGAGGCGGAGTCTCAAAGGCCTGCGGAGCGACACTGTTCGATACTGAGCTCGACGTTAGCAAGAATGACTGACCCTACCTTTAATTAATTGATATTTATCTATGGTCAATTATCTAAAAAGAACTTTGTTGAGGATAGTGTGTTGAATCTGACTACAGGCACAAATTCATGGCTGACATTATTTGTGTTATTTTTCATAAATTATTGAGTCAAGTGATCCAACAAATGGCCATATTTGCGGTGGTCATATATGCACTATTGACAAGGCTATATGTCAATGGATGCTCTACCATCTTTGTACAGTGTGGAAGCATTCTCATTTTTTATTTTGGCAAACCACAAATGTCAGCTTTAATAAATAATACATTGAAACATGGATATCAGCTGGCTATATATATATATATATATATATATATATATATATATATAGTTATACGAATGCCACCAGTAATAACACAAACATACGTTTTCCCCATTGTAATGGTATGACTAATCATTTAGAAGTAACTTGCAGTGCAAAGCTGATGCAGTTTACAGCACATCTGTTTCATCTAACCTGCTCTGCTCTGAACCGCTCACTGAGCTCCCGTTGGCTGGGATCAAGGTGTGGACATGCAGGGCGCATACACACAAACACACACTGTTGAAATGACCTTTTGGGCTCTTTTCCCATCTAATCCACTTAGTAGCATCTGCCTCCTGCCCACACACTGACCCAGACAGCTCCTGTCTGAAATCATGGACATTTATAGGTTCTGTGAGTGTGTGTGTGTGTGTGGTGGGGGAGTTAGGGGAGGGGTGGGATATTGAATAAACAAAACTTAATTTCTAAGCTTAAAATATTCTCGACACTAACAACGATAAATAGCTTTGTGGGGAATGTGATCTTTATTGAAGAAATAATTCAAAGGGGTTCTCGCCTGCTTAATGAGCATACACACAGTAGAATGTGGTGTATTTTTCTCTTGTGGGGATTGTGCTTTATCTTGTTTTCTCCTACTGTCTGACTGCCTGACAGGTATTGTTCCAGCGCATTCTCCACGGATGTTCGCTTTTACTGCGATTTGCTTTCCCTTGATACAGCTGGAAAATGGAGGCTTCAGTCTTGCCCTTTTCTATCAAGTTTCATTCTTTTCTGAAAGAGCATAGAGAGTCCCCCCCCCCTCTCCCCCGTACAAGGACAAGGTGGGCTACAGGCAATGATTCACACTTTTTTTAATAGCATTCTATCATAACAGAATAAAATGATACAGTAAAAAACCTTAAACATGAGTGAAATTTGTTTTTTGTTAAGATTATAGCGCAACGGAAAATAATCGTTTATAGTATACAAGTAATTTCACAACCCCCCAAATGCATATTGCAGTACCTTTTCTGGTGGGGAAGGGTCCACCGTTGGAGAAACACTGCTTTGCTGTATGGCAGAGTAAAGATGGAGAATGTTATCACCTCTGTGACATCAAAGAGAGCCCTGAACTATTTTGGAGATCACCCACAAAGAGTGGAAAAGCACACAGTTGGACAGAAAGCTTTCATCTGACAGATAACTGTCATCACTGGTGAAAGAACAAGGGTTATATGTTCCCTCTCTGAATACCTGCCTCTTTATCTATCATTTAACACAAGATTCCATCTTTCTCCTATTTAAATTCCTTTACATTTCTTGGTTCATGAGCATATGAGGTTTGCTTAGTGTGTTTGTGGTCTGCCTGTGTGTGTGCATGTGTAGGTGTGTGTGTTTGTGTATGTAACTGTTGCAGAAACTCATGAAAGGATTAAGACTGACAGTATGGAAAGCTTATGTCACCTCTGTTCGCTCTAGTAGGCATGAGCACAACATGAATATGTGCAGTTCTTATGCATCTGGTTCTACCTCCTGTAATTTTATTTGAATTGACATCTTATGTAGTCAGTGATGTGTGTAGCTGTAGTATCGTGATAGGGTTGAAGAAACCAGGTCAAAACACAGCATTTGTTTTAATTAGCACAGCCCTGGCATGCAATGTGTTTACTTTAAGTGGTGTTAAACCAGATGTAGTGTTGACACTACATTGTCAGCCAAGTGGTTTTAAAATAATCAGCTGAAGGTCACACGTGTCAGTGTCAATTAGTTCACACACTTTATGGCTTGGCTAACGTTCTCAGGAGAGGGCTGCACATAAAAACACAAAGGTACAGGCTTTGTGCTTGGTACAGATAGCTTTTCAAGACCGTTCTGATATGAACTGTGGCCGATCAGATACTGTCCCTCCAATCGACGGCTAGTTGAGTTCAGGTGAAGATGATTGTTCAGTTGAAGAAGTGTCTGTTAGAAAGCCATGGCAATTTTGGATTGACAGTGGTCTGACTAATTGATGGATTCATTGATTGATAGCTTTGATTGACACCTGATAGCTACCACTCTGATCACAGAGCTACTGTATTCTGTTTCCAATGTGCTGTAGAGGCTATGACAGATGATCTCACACGCTTGCTGTCCAGAGCATGCCTGACAGTGGGTTCACGTTAAAGAGGCTTGGTTGTGGGCTTATGAATATTTTACTCTCCTGACACGACAGAGAGCTTGAAGACTTCCATGTCACGCATCTCTTGCCCGAGCACAGAGAGAAGGCCTGGTTTTCTTCCTCTTTGACCTGTCACATTCTCCCAATCTGCATGTGGCGCCCGTTCCCTCCGGCTGCTTACAGTGCAGGTACTATATGTGAAGGAGAAGCTGCTAAGCTGAAGCCACTCTCAGCATGGGCTTAATATGGAGTGACTAAGCAAGAGATGTAATATTGAACTTAGCTTACAGTTGCGGGGAGGTGGAAAGGCACAAAATGTCAGCTTTCCTCCGTAAAGCAGAGCCGTGTCAAGTTTCCTACCTCAATATGTTTGGCAACAATAAAATTAGAAAGCCTTTCCTAATAACTTTCTGACTGGATGACTGCATGTGTACCACCGGCGCTCAAATGGTCTCTTTTTGAGAGGTGTGTGTGTTTGTGTGAGTGTGTGCACCTTCCTGCCTGCCTGTCTGCGCGTGTGTGTGTGTGTGTGTGTGTGTGTGTGTGTGTGTGTTGTTGTTCTTAAATCCATGGCTCAGGAGGGAAGGAAGCTGGTATTGAGGAGATCTACGCTCTGCTGCCCACATATAAAGGCTACAAGTCAATGGGATGACCCACTTACACACACAGATGCACTCCCACACACACACACACACACGACAATGACTGACAACGTATTTTCCCGTGTTTCAAAGCTTCGGCCGCATTGTTACATTTTAATCTATGCTATGCTAATTCAATTAACACGGTGATGAAACCACCTGGCTTTGTAGACGAGACAGCGTTGCGTGTGTCCGGGAGGGCCGGGGGGTTTCTTCGTGCATCGGGTTAGACGCCTGAAATATCGTTATAGTTTGCTCCCGGCAAAGTTTGTTTTCTTCCTCCCATCAAATATTTTCCCGTCTCGTCGGAGCGCTGGCTGGACAGCTGGCCTACAGCAAAGACCACAGCTCCCTGTGTGTGTGGGTGGGGGGGGGTAAGGTATGCTGCCAGCGGTGCCCTAACTAACATCTGGCCAGTGGTAATTGATTATGTGAGTATCTGTGTGTGTGTGGCTTGTCGTCAGCCGTCCAGGTGGTGAGGCAAGCTGTGCGGCTGATCCTCATCTCTACAGCTCAACAGGAGAGACAGAATACAGAGGGGAGGGAAGGGGGGGTGGGGCGCAAACAGAAGACGTATGTGTGCAACTGCGGAAACGTGCGATCCTGTCCCGGGATGACCGCGCGTACGCCTGCTTTCTGTAGCGAGGAGCCAATTACTGTGTGTGTCGACCAGTCGTGATGTGGTCTTTGAAAACGCCACAGCTGTGTGTGTGTGTGTGTGTGTGTGTATGCAGAACATGGCCAGATGATAGTCAGGTCCCTTCCGGTTCGTGTGTTTGATTTGATCAAGTGCGTGCGTGTGTGTGTGTGTGTGTGTGTGCGCGTGTGTAGGTGTGTGTGTGTGTGTGTGTGTTTTGAGCGGTGGTTGTTCAAAGGGCCCTGTCTGTTGTTCAGTCTAACAGCGAGACCTTTCATTGCTTCAGGTACTTGTTCCGTACAACAAATCTACAACTGACCCATAGGGTGGCACTCTGGGGGTGCAAACAGGTCGCATTTGTCACGCTGCCAAGAGCCAAGCAGCTGGAGAGACACACACACACAAGCACGAAATGTCTATTTTGACAGCTCATTATTTCTGAACATGTGTACGCCGATGTTTATTTATCAGTCTGTTTGTCTCTCGGGCTCCTTTCTGCAGGGACTGTGCAGTTGACTGTGCTGCTCTTGTTGTGGTCTCGGTGAGTTGTTTCTGGTTGACAGTGCGAGGCACAGTCTTTACTTAGAATCAGGGTCAGCTTGTGCGGCAGCATCTGTGCCCTGGGTTTATGTCTCCCGGCCTCTGAGAATCATGTCAGATATCAAGCAGATCCTTCTGAAATGGGTTCTGTAAACAAAGGGTCTTCCAGGCTTGTCTCACATTGAGGGCCTCTGCCACCCTCGGGCTTAGAGTATGAGAAGGAATTTATTGGGGGTGGGGTTTGCAGCACTTTGGTGCGTCTGCGAATGTGTGCATTTGGTTTGGGCACGAGCGCAAGTGTGTTTTGTATGCCTTGTGGTTTGGGAGGGATGTGTATGCCAGCAACATTACATTTAGTTCAAATACTGTTTCTTCCTATTGGTGCCAATGCAACGAAACAGTCAGATGTGATTATGCTCTCAAGAGAGGGGTCTATGTTTTCTAAATTCAACTGGCAAGCCAGGGACCGAAACAAAGCCCACTGGGTGAGAGAACAAGATGGGTTTTTGGTTCTTCGTGCGTTACTCACCGTCTGAATAACCGCCAGAAAAAGAAAACAGAATTGTATTAATCCACTTAGCACATCTTGTCTCCAGTAGAGTAGTCAGAGTGCATTTTCCATAGCGCTGCAATGGCACCTCAACCACAGCACAGAGGCTCTGCTGCCAGTATACCTTTTTATTTTCATGCAAACAGGGTTTCAAATGCGGGGTTTTTAGATGCAGTAGCCTGTTTCTGTGTGGTGGAAAGAAAGCCTTCCTCTTTGAGCTCGTCCTGCTTTAGAAACGATTCCATTCTTCTGGTCACTCTCGTTTCCTGGTAACCGAGTGACCACGAGGTCCGGGGCTGACTGAGTGTTCCGTCACTGACAGCAGGTGTTGCATGACTGTCTCCGTGCGCTGACAACACCGTGTGGGCGCAATGACAGGTTGCCTCAAGGAATGTTTAAGCAGGAGTGACTTATCGCATTGCTGTGTGGGGAGGAACAAAACGATGGCTAATTCATAGACATGGCACATAAACATGTAAGAACAAGCGTCCCCAGCGCGGCTTTTATTACTGCCTCAGACTGCGAGGCCGAGCGTTGTGCCGTAGTTATGCCTCCCGGAATGATTCCTATCCAAGCGGCTGTATTTATGTATGCTTGTTATAAATGCATGATGACTGTTGGAATGTGAAGACCATATGTCTATGTGCTGGGAGGAGAATTGAGGAAATGCAAAATGCATGAATGTCTCCCCATGCCCCACTTTCCAACTGAAATCCAGCTCCTTCCATAGAGGAATCACTAAATAGACAGATTATGTTAAATATTTTACATGATTAATGCTTCTGTAATGAGTTACATAGTAGTTAGTTGTAGTTCAATCTCTTCTCGGTAATCTAGCCTAAAGCCCCCTCCCACCAGGGTCGGGACAATGTGACTTTCTCTGAAGCATACATAATTTACTTTGTTTGAATGTAATTTTTATGAGCGCATGAGATGATCGGTGTGCTAAAATTATCCAGCCCGCTTCCTTTAATCCTGCTTCAGTACTTCACATTGAAGCCTCTCCTCGCCATATCTCCTTCGCAGAACACTCACCCCTCTCTCTCCCTCTCTCCATGTTCCCAGGTGTATGGTGCGCTGACCTGGCCTGCCATAGGCTAAGAGTCAGAGGACCAGGGCCATGATTGGCTCCTCTGGCGCTGACGAGCGAGCCTCGCCGCCCGGAATGCAGAGATGGATCCTGGCGGCGTTGGCAGTCGTCTTGGCGACCCTGGCGCTGCCGGACAGCTGCGGGGCCTGCCCTCCGCGGTGCGAGTGCTCCGCCCAGCTGCGCTCGGTGGCCTGCCAGCGGCGGCGTCTCACCAGCATCCCCGAGGGGATCCCCACGGAGACGCGGCTGCTGGACCTCAGCCGGAACCGTCTGCGATGGGTGCAGGTGGGCGACCTGGCACCCTACCCCCGGCTGGAGGAGGTGGACCTCAGCGAGAACCTCATTGGCACCCTGGAGCCCAACGCCTTCGCCAACCTGCAGAGCCTCAAGGTGCTTCGGCTGAGGGGCAACCAGCTGAAGCTGGTGCCCATGGGGGCCTTCGCCAAGATGAGCAACCTGACGAGCCTGGACCTGAGCGAGAACAAGATGGTGATCCTGCTAGATTACACCTTCCAGGACCTACGCAGTCTGAAACACCTGGAGGTGGGGGACAATGACCTGGTCTACATCTCCCACAAGGTATAGAGCAACGACGTGTCCGAAAGGAGAAATAATCTGCTGTCTTTTTTATTGAATTGTATTTTGTGGTTGTTTTATTCATTTTATTAATATTACTGTAAAGCAAGTTGTCACTAACATATTAGACCCAATATTCACTTTGGGAATATTGTCTGGCAACACTCCATTGGGAAGTGTTAACTGTTGTTTCCTCCTACTTGGTGTAGACCTCTGGTTAATTTTGAAACTATTGGACAGCCTTTAACAAACTGTTTAGCTTGGCCACCATTTTGAAATCCGCTTGACTTCAACGGCATCTCACTGACCCACCCTGATTGGTCCGCCAGCAGTGTGGCTGTGAAAACACTAATGCAAACAGGATTTCCAGACTAGTTTCTTAGCGAGCGGGCGGAGTCAGGCTACGTTGTGACCCACTCTTGTCTGTGAAAGGTGCTATAGAAATAAACTTGACTTACTTAATAACGTGAGCATAGGGAAGATTGTGACTACTGAATTCTGCTGGCTGTCTGTGTTGTCCGATGTGTTCTTCAGGCGTTCTCAGGGCTGATAGGCCTGGAGGACCTGGCCATAGAGCGGTGCAACCTGACCTCCATCTCTGGCCAGACACTGTCCTACCTGCACAGCCTGGTCACCCTGCGCCTCCGCTATCTCAGCATCGCCGCCCTGGAGGAGCAGAACTTCCGCAAGCTGTCCAACCTGCGGGGCCTGGAGATCGACAACTGGCCGTACCTGGAGTACATCTCCCCCCTAAGCTTCCAGGGCTTGGACCTCCGCTGGCTGTCCATCACCAACACCAACATCACCTCTGTCCCCTCCGCCTCCTTCAGGAACATGGCGTACCTCACCCACCTCAACCTGTCCTACAACCCCATCGCCACGCTGGAGTCCTGGGCCTTCAGGGACCTGCTGAGGCTGAAGGAGCTCACCATGGTAAGCACTGGGCTGGTCACGGTCGAGCCCCAAGCCTTCGGGGGCCTGCGGCAGATCCGGGTGCTCAACTTCTCCTCCAACGAGCTGCAGACTTTGGAAGAACGATCCTTCCACTCCGTCAACAGCCTGGAGACCCTGCGAGTGGACGGCAACCCGCTGCAGTGCGACTGCCGTCTGTTGTGGATCCTGCAGAGGCGCAAGACCCTCAACTTTGACGGCAGGGTCCCAGTGTGCACGGGGCCGGTGGAGGTGCAGGGGTTCAGCCTCAGCACCTTCACCGACTCGGCTCTCTTTGACCATTTCACCTGCCAGAAGCCCAAGATCCGCAACCGCAAGATGCAGCAGGTAATTCACACAGATGTACACAAGTGGATTGTATTGTATTGTTGTAGTGCCGAGGCCGGAGAGGTAAGACCCAAGTGCACAGCACACAACACACAGGCAGAACCCATGAATAATATAATGATCGCAACACCGGAACAAACAATTAACAATAGACCATCAACAACCAGGGACAGAATAAAGATAAGGTAACAGGTCGCAGGTAGACTAGACAGGAAAGACAAATTGAGGCAGGTGAAACTAATTAGGCGTGATTTACACAGGTGGAGCTAATGAGACATTCAGCTATGAAAGAAGGAACATTAACAGGACACAAGGAAATCACGGACTGGAATAAGGGAAACATGGGGAACACAGGGAAAGCGTGGACTATACTCAAGACTAACTGATGGGAGAAGACAGAAGATAATACGATACGTTTTAGTTGTTGTGGTTTTAAGATGCCATCTTGGCTAAGTCTCTCTTGTATAAGAGAGTAATCTCAAGGAGCCTTATAACTGGTTAAGTAAATGTAAGTAATAAGTAATTCTGGAGAAAACTTTACATTTGAACTCAATCAAAACAAAAACACCTCTCCCTTCAATGCCATAGGGTGCTCTTTCATTAGCTCCGCCCCACACATTGGAAACGCATTGCGAAAGCTAGGGTTTTTGTTGTTGTGTGCAGCCTGGTCTGCACCACTTCATTTGTGTTTCTATTTACAGAGCCAGGGTTAAGTAGAAAGTAGAAGTAACAGATTTTTTTTTCAGCAGACGCAGAGAACGGTAAGCTAGTGGACCGCAAGGAGACATTAGGTGAATTTGACAAGAAGCGTCTTAGCTTACAATCACTTACTATACCTTTTAAAAAAATGTAGAAATTGTATTACTGCTTCCATCTTTAAACCGTAAAAGCATGTAATGCAGGTGAATCTAGTTGAGTTTGATTGTGTATTCCTATGTAACGCCTGGATAACGGACGCGAGTGCAAACAAACGAAAAAAGGAAAAAACACAGAAGCAGGTGAGGGGATGGCGAGCCACACGCTCGGCGTTTACTTAAATTAATCTAAATGAAACACAGGTACTAGCAAAAACAAAACTTAAACAAAAGGCGTATACCGTCACGTAACACATTAACAGAAACCATGTTATATTGAGAACATGCATACATTTTGAGCTTGTGACTAGCAAAAAATCAAGGACTTGTCATTTGTATGGCAATGACATGTTCATCGACGTACACATTTTCTCTTGAGGGATAGACTAAGGACTTTTGTTTAATTACATGCTTTTGCAGATACAGTACTGTAATACATTGTGTTATGTTGTATGTATGAATAGTTTTGAGAAATTACTGTAATACTGTAAGCTGACTTGCAAGTGTTACAGTAAAACTGAGTCGAAAAATGTACCAAAGCGAGAACAACTTTTATTTTGTACTATGAATTAGTTTTGTTTTCTTTCTGAATCACAATGACATTATAGTTTGTTGACAGACCAAAAGTACAGAACATTTTCAATATTTAATTGTCATCAAAAATGTAGCCATAGTGTACATTAGACAATAGCAAAAGAATTTAGTTTTATATTGACAACACGACTAAGCATTTTGACAAAACCGAGCAACGTGTTTGTCAACAATGACACAAGGACTTGATATTCTGATGGCAATGACATGTTCATTGATGTAAAAATGTGCTATTGACAGATACACTAAGGATTTTGAGCAAGTTACGAGCTTTTGACGGAAATACGTTGTGTTTTGCTGTTTGTACGAATTGTTTTGAGAAATATACACGCTGGTTTGCAACTGTTAAGAATTCATCGAAAAATGTACCAAAGCGACTGAGAAAAACTGTAATAGAGCACATGTGAAAGTACATACGCACACGCACTTGTGAGAGACTCGCACACACAAATACAGTTATGTTGTTCCAGTCCAGTTTTATGGCAATAACATTGTGGCCACTCCCCTCTGTGAGTAACTAAACCGTTCTCATGTGCCTTATGTCATTTAGAAAAGATGTTTAGAATTTTATTATTTTAGTGCTTAATGGCTCAGTTTACATGCAAATGTTTGATTGGTTGATTATTACACTTAATAGAATATATTTGTTTCTCTTATCATTTAGTGCTGTAGGCTAAGTATAGATATACTGTATTTAATTGTTTGCACGTTATTTACCCTTCAACCTTGATACAGTACAACTGATTGTGTTACGTGGCAGTCAGAGCCTAAACTGAGATTCAAATCAAACAAGACATTTGGATTGTCAGCACAACGGTTTTGATTAGAGTTGAGTAAGTGTGCCACACGCGTAAACATGCGTGCACACTCGCTCACACACACGCGCATGCACACACATACATACACACAGCATTTGGCATAATGCTGAAAGGTATAGTATGTTTTCTTGCATTTATCAGTGATCATTATATTTTTGAACTTGAATAAAAACAACACTACCGGTACATTCAGTACCATAAGGTACTCCCTCAGAAGCTCCGTCCCCCACATTGGAAACACATTGTGAAGGCTAGGGTATTGTTCTGAGCAGTGCTTTCCACTTTGTTCGTGTTTATAATATGGAACCAGGGCTGTAGAATTACCAGATCAGTTTTTCAGCATGGACAGAGAACAGTAGGATAGCAAACAGTGAGATGATATTTAGCGAATTTGACAAAACGTGTATTATTTTAGAATAACTTTTCCTTTAAATGTTGCCTTGTCCACAAGAGGATGGGAGTGCAACCAACGCATGCATAAACATCTAATATTCCATAACTTTATCAGGTTAAGTAATATTTTCATTTATAAAAAAGGCTAATGGTTTGATATTTTAATCTAGATTGTGTTTTAACATTTTACATAACATTTGTTTTAAATTATTGTTAAAATTATTTGGAATGGAATTTTCCATTTACAAATCTAAAGTAGGCTCCAGTAGGGTTATTAAATTAAATTATGGTTTTAAGTGTGTGTTGCAATGGCTTTCTGTTTTTACTGTTACATTAAATTATGTTCACTTTTCGTTTAGTTTGGAAAGCATCCATGAAATACCACAAATGCGATTTTTGCTTTTAACTCCATGTCTTTCATGGATCCGCTTTAGATTAGAAAGGTCTTGTGAGGTTTCCTCAAACAGTAGCAGCTGCAGTCTTAACTGTAGACAGGAGTGGATTTCCTTAGCCTGGCGCCGCCCGACTATTGCTCTCAGCTCAATATCTTTTCTCTGAGATTATAGTGTGGAAAGCCTGTTCCCATAAGCGTTCGCACAGCCACCCTGCTGGCTGTCGAAAGAGCGGGTTAGTGAGATGACATTGAAGTCAAGTCATGTTTAGAAATAAATGCAGATGATTCAGATCTGTCCAATAGTTTAAAAAAAAAAAAACCCAGAGGTCTACACCCAGTAGGAGTAAACAACTGTGTCGACGATGGAAATTAATTTAAGGTTTGTTTACAATAGGCTAGTCTCTTCAAATTATCCTTATTTGAGCTTTGGTGACTGCTTTGAGGGCCAAAGTCTTACTGCAAGACATGTTTGTCTATTTACTCACACTTAATTCACTGTTGGGGTTATGTTGTATTGATGGTATACATTTCTTTATAAAAGCCTGTGGGGTTGGTAGAGCGGCGATGGCTCAAAAACTGAAGCACACTCATTTCTGCAATCTAGACATGGTTTATTTATAAGCGTCAGTGCATAGCAGGTAGAGCCTAGAGGACAGGCCTAACAAACCCCCCAAAAATCAGATAATGACAATTACATTTTACAAAAGGATCAACTAAATAATCTACCAAAGAAACTACATTAGGTAATACCTTTCAAATGACCATGGCCCCCAGTAGCTCTCCCTACTTGTTTCTTGTTTGCAGGTAAAATCAGAAATCTATCATCTCAGCCTGCCTCTTTATCAGCTGGTTCCTGTTAAGCTAATTGTCATTTCCAATTACCTCAAAAGGAAACACCTGGTCCACAAATATACAACATTTAAAACACAAAACTGACTTTTAAGGACAGTTTAAAAAACAAAATATATGTATACATTATTTTACACGGCACGGGATGGCCCTGTGACAAAGCGTTGAACTACCTGTAGATCAATATAATCTATTCTATTATTATTTCTATTATTAATTATTATTATTCTATTATGTTTGCTTGACCAATATGTTCAATAAAATACAATACAGAAGTGACCTTGTTAATATAGTTTCATATAGGTTATATTACCATGCAGAACAGCTATATGGTCAAATAGCAATAGCCTTATGTATTAGAAGTTTGGCTGTCTGTGTCAGGAGCACCTAATGCAAATCACAGACCCCTCAGTCCACCCTAAATAGAGATGGGAATGCAAGGGGCATGCTTGGTGACCATTTAGTCCCCTTTTTATGATGAGGTGGAACACAAGAAGATATTTTTCCTGCCAGGCGAATAGGTTGCATTCAAAGTACTTTGGCTGGAGCCAAATCACATTAGTTGGGTAATTTTCATTCTTTCTCTTTCTTCTGTTTCTGTTGGAGGGAGGTGAAATCTCAGATAATCTCATTAGTCAAACAAATGTTGTCAGAGGTTTCAGTTTTAACACTGACTGAACTTTGTAGAATATTTCATGTGCATGCTTGTCTGTACTTCACCCAACCCATCTGGCATCCTAATAAAATATATTTATATTTATTGTATTTGTTGTAAATATGTACATACTGTACACCTGCAGATTGCACAATTTAACATGGTTGGTCATTTAAAATGGAATATTTTATATGTTCTTCGCAGAAAATTAACCTAAGGCAAGAAGTCTGAGGCTTAAATAATTATAAATCATGACATTAATCTTAAACATTGAAAATGGGTGCAACAGACCCGATTCCCGAACACCATACAAGGTTTAAGCAGGTGGCTCAGATTGCTTTAAACTTTGAGGTTCTGAGGTATGGGTGGTTAGACCCATTTCAAGAAAAACATATTTTAACAGTAAATGATCTAGAGCCCTCTCCGGGAACCATCACCTTATCGTGGTGGAGAGGTTTGTGTGTCCCTATGATCCTGAGAGCTGTGTTGTCT
>JAOEGT010000009.1:949701-965485 GCA_025447795.1 Speoplatyrhinus poulsoni | reverse complement strand
ATTCATGGATTTGTGTGTAATGTTTTGAAAAAGGGAGAATAGTTCAGAAAAATGTGTGTTAGCGGTTGAAAAAAACTGTAATAGGCAACTCAATGGCAAACAATTTGAACCACTATAACAGCCAGCGACATCGCCCACGATCAAATGCTCATCACAAAAACATGGCGACGACATAGCCTACAGTTGCTCGTAGCTGCTTTAAAGCTGAAACACGTAACGGAGAGGGAGGCGGTGCTCTCACAACACACCGGGCCTCCACAGCCTGTGACTCAGCCGCGGTATCAAGGATCAAGCATCAAGTAATTATGAGAGAACACTGACGCCAACGCTAAACCACGGCCCCGATTTAGAACCATGAGAGACGAGCCCCGATAGGAAGACACACAAAACTAGATTTACAACAATGAGGGGGGGCGGGGAGTGGGGGAGGGAGGGGAAGCGCGTGCAGGTAAACACGCAGCCCACATAGCAATTTTCACAAAACGTAGAAGTATTCAGACAGGCGCTATTATTGGACTACAGTCAGCAGCCCATCCACAGGAGAAGGGTGAGAAAGAGAGGAGGATGAACGAGGGAGAGAGAGAGAGAGAGAGAGAGAGAGAGAGAGAGAGAGAGAGTGGGGAGAGAGAGAGAGAGAGAGAGAGAGAGAGAGAGAGAGAGAGATAGAGAGGGATTGAGAGGGAGGGGTATCACACTGTGAGCTGTCAGCTGTCATCATTCTCCTGAGCCACCTGAGACGGTATAAACCACACCCTACCGCTCACGCCTCTGTCGCCCATGGCAACAGGAGTGTGCCAGTGCGTGTGCGCGCGAGGAACGTGTTTGCGCACATGTTCAAGTATAATTGAGCGTGTCCGCGCGTTTTGTGCACCGCGCGCACAGGCCTCGTGGAGGTAATGAGGTGTGCACGGACGAGCGTGCACGTCAGGCCCTGGGCGTGGGCTGTGGAGTTGTGGCGGCCTCAGCGTTTAATTGATTAATTGTTGCAATTAAATCCCCACAGCACGGAAACATGGAAGGTCACTGTCAAGCTAGAGGGGCTCCTGTCTTGAGACCATGAAAGCCGTGCGTGCGTGCGTGCGTGCGTGCGTGCGTGCGTGTGTGCGTGCGTGGGCGTGCAGTGCGCGGGGTGTTGTTCCCAGGAGTGCAGGATGCTACAGTTTAACAGTCGAAACAGGTAAGCCATCGATGACCAGACATTTCCGACTTAAACTGCCTTTACCCTTTGTGATGACATCCCTGACCTGAGCGCTGTATGCCGTGTGCAGGAAAACAGCGCGCTGTCAGCCACCGGGATTCCGCTGACGAGTCCATGGTGGCTGGCTGACAGCGTGCTGTTTTCATTTCCATCCTCTCTGGTGCTACACAAGCAGCATCTCCTCCACAGTAATGACCTGAAACACCATCATCCGTGGCACCATGCTTCCAGCCCGACACCCTGACAAAGACTTGGCAGATGAGCACCGTGGGCCAGCTTGACAAAAATGCCTGTCTGCGTGCGTGTGTGTACGTGTGTGTGCATGTGCATGTGTATGCGTGTGTGTGTGTGTGTGTAGTTAGGGGACTTTCCAGTCCACGGACAGATGGAGTGACTGGGAGACAGGAGGCTTGCTGGCATGAGCTAAGCGCAGGCTGGTGTGTGTGTGTGTGTGTGTGTGCGCGTGTGTGTGCGCCTGTGTGTGCCTGTGTGCACGCATGTGTGTGTGCGTGTGCCTGTGTGTGTGTGCGCGCATGTGTGTGTGTGTGTGTGTGTGTGTGTGTGCGTGTGTGTGTGTGTGTGTCCAGAGCAGTCCACCACTGGTTGAAGGAAAAAGGCACTCAACTCTCTACACAACAAACATGTCAGCATGTTTGATATGCAGCTTGACTGTTCTGTTCAGTGTATAAATATGCATGTGTGTGTGTGTGTGTGTGTGTGTGTGTGTGTCCCAGGTCCAGTGTGAACATATACAAGCATATCTTTGGTATCGGTGGCTGTGTCACAGTTCACTCTATTCTGTGAGGTAGCCACAATGCATCCCATCACTTTTTCACAACTCAAATGTTTGACGGGATTTTGACGGAGTAACTCCGTTAACTTCAAGCATCTTTGCTAAAAATCCTACAAACCCTTCTATGAACCCTGGCTAGGTCTTACTAATTAAATGACACCCTCCAAAAAAAGCAAACCCTTATAGTGCAGTACATGAGACCAGAGCCCATATTGAATCCTTACAGTCTATAGTGGCCGCTGTTGCTCTTGCCACCTATTTGCACCCCTCTGGCTCTTGTCTGCATCTCCTCTCTAATATGATTATCTCCCGCTCCAAGATGCTACACCACAAGTAGCTTTGCCTAAAAAAATTAAAGGAAGACAGAAAAGAGAAATAATAATAACGGAATGAGGCGGTTTCCACGGTAACCAAAATGGTCATCATTGCACACATCCACGCAATGACCCCCGCTCACCCCTCCTTCCATTTTGTTTGAGCTCTCTCAGGCAGAGGAATGCAGGGGCTGTCTGGTTGGACGGAAAGGTCAAAGTGCACCGAGCAAAAGAAAAGGGTCCTCTTGTGTCCAATCTTCAGTGTTAGCTGAGAAGTCCATCTACCTTCATCAAACAAGTAGGCTACACACAATCCGGTCCCATTTCCCCCTCTATGCATAGAATCAGTCTAAGACCTGGTGATTCTTTTTACATCTTTTCTGAAGTCTTTTCTTTTTTCATTTTTTTTTCATTTTTTTTTTCTCAACAAGGTGCTTCTTTACATAGTTAGCACAACAGAGCACACTAGTCACAAGAGAAAAACCATGTGTCTATTGTACTAATATTACCCGCATTGTTATTATTGGGAAAATAAATAAATAGACGAGACAGGTAAATGAAATGCGTGGGGTTGAGAAGAGAGAGAGAGAGAGAGAGAGAGAGAGAGAGAGAGAGAAACATAGGAATATTTACAGTTATTGTCCATTGTGTGTCTATGCACGCAGATAATATAAACAAAGATTAGTATTATGATGTATGGAGAGAAAAATGAGAGGGCATGGTAAGGGAGAGAGCTGTATCTGTTCTCTCTGATTATCATAAAGAGGCAAACATCATTGGCACTCAGGATCCTATATTGTGACATTTGACCTCTGTGTTTGGCCACTAGAACAGAACAGTCCCCTACCTCCACCCGAACACAACACTCATATCACTGATTGTTCCTATTTTATAACCTGAAATAACCTCACCACTGTGGCATGGTTCATGGCTACAACCATATAAAAAAGAATGCAGTCTCTAATTTTAATATGTATGTATTATATTGTATTTTAATTGGTGGGGGGAAGGGGATACTTTTTAAAATAAATTTCCAACCCGCCGAATTTATTGGTGTAAACTTGTATTTGTGAGAATCGCATAACGTAGCCTTATATTCGATGTCACAGAGACAACTCATGCGATTGTTGCCGTATCCTTAGTGTTTTTTAATGGACAGCAGGGGGCACTGTAACACCGGTATGGTATGTGCCAGACCACTGCAGAGAAACTTCATCCTTGGAACACAGTAGTCTATTATATGAACAGACGTGCATCATACACCCATGCAGCAATGTATGCGAGTACGTTTGCGTGATCTGTGTGCAGTGTTCATGGCAAAGGATGTGCCAACACTTACACATACGTCTGCCATACACAAACACTAGAGAGGAAAGAACAATGTTGTCTGTTTACTAATAGAAGGCATGTGCTAATGACATCTCGCCATCTAGTGACGTTTGGTGTCAAGGGTGGGCAACACTTATTTTGAATGGGCGGTTGGATATCTGGTGTAGCCTATTAGAACCTATTCGTTTTGACAACTTGTAAACAAGCAACGTTTCCTGTACATATAATAATTAAAAGCTTAGCCTTGAACAAAATAAATTAGCCTATATCTGTTTAATACAGGCCCACGGTGTATTTCATCTGAGATAAGTCGATTTTCTTTGGTTTTCTGTTGGATTGGGAAAAATAAGTTCAGGGGCTACTTATTCTTTGTAGTTTTTGTTGTGACGAAAATAAGATGCATGTTAAGAAATATGCCTACATTCTGAGTTAATCCTAACACATATCCTTCAACTGATTCACCTACATACATCAACAGTCATAAAGATCAAGAGCAGTTGAATCAGATGAGGTCCTATCCAACCCATGACCAGGACTAGAGAACCCCTTCAGATAACCCCAACCTCCTCCCTCTGGGCATTCCTTTCCTATCAGGCCTTGGAGTAAGCCGTAGCAGAGGAGGTACCGGGTTGAATCGGCGAGGCGTTGGCGTTGTTGTTGTTGTTGTTGTTGTTGTTGTTGTTGTTGTTGTTGTTGTTGTTACTACCGTGAGGCGTGTGTACGTGACCGTGGCCGTGGACACTTTGGCCGTGCTCCTCCGTGGCCCAGCGGTCCTGGCAGCGGCGGCGAGAGTTCATGAAGAAGTTGGAGACGGTGGAGAGCTCCAGGCCCAGCTGCTGGGAGATGGTGAGCTGCATCTCTTTTGAGGGGCGGCGGTTTTCTCGGAAGATGGCCACCAGGGTGCGCCGCTGCAGGTCGGTGAATACCAGTCGTTGCTTCTTTGGCAGCTGGCTGCGCTCTCGACCCTGGTCTTGCTCCTTGCGCTTACATGCTGAAGAACACACAGGCAACAACAGCAGGCTTACATTTCGTCCACATTTATATTATAGGCTATTACTTGGTGTATCGTGAATAGCATATGTTGTGTTATAGGCATTACATATTACCTTATCAGAAACAACTGAACGTAAGTAAAAAGATAAGGATATTGCTGCAGGTTAAAATGATTCGGCTTTCACTCGTTGTTCATTTACACAGGAAAATTTTAGTAAATGGTTGGAAAATAAATACCGGTGGTATATGATATAAAAATAGGCCTATTATTAGGTGGGTGTGGGGGATATTCAATTTACAAGATAAATAAAGGCTAGCATATACATAACAAATATAAGCTATAGACCTATGGGGGAAATTATAATGCTATATAATGAGAATTTATTTGTGGTTGCATCTTATTTTGTCAGAACACATTTAAATATATGTGTAGACTGTATAAGAACAGTGAATGTCGTAGAAGAAAAAACAACATGTTTGACTCAGTGGTGAAGGACACAAATCAAATCTTATCCTACACTTTTTGGTAGGCCAATACTGTAAAAAACGACGGTTCAGCAAGAACAGTCTAGTATTAATGACTCAATTAATTGCGAACACATGCCTGACATGATAGTATAGGCCTATGCGTGAGCTAATTGCCTATAGCCACATATTGTCTATAAACGCATAACTGAAAAATTGGCGAACTAACTTAGACTACAGATTTTCAGCGCTCCAGCCAGCCACTATAGGAGCTACCATGCCTTCATACACCGATAGTATAGGCTCTGGCTGTGGAGACTGAAGGGAGGCTGTTCTGTTCTGCTGCCCTAAAAAGCTGCAATGATCGATTTTCCGCGGTTTTCTCCCGAACACGTGGTCCAGTAATCAGGGCTCCCTTCCCCACCCGATCGATCCTCATCGATTGGCGAGACCGAGGTGTGTGTGTGTGTGTGTGTGTGTGTGTGTGTGTGTGTGTGTTTGTGTGTGTGTGTGTAGAGAGAGAAAGATCGAGAACGTGCGCGCGTGTTTGTGTGTATGTGTGTTCGTCTGTGAACGCTTGTACGTGACAGGCGCGCGTTCATTTCGCGACTGGGAGTGTTATGCGGGGGAAGGGGGCGCCTATACGTGTGACAGACAGCTGGAGAAGAAATTGTTTATCTGTGGAAGAGCAAATGAGACCTTGCAGAATATTGTGTTGGTCCTCTCTTTGTTATGGTGGCCTAGAGGAGGACAAACGAATTCCTCTTATAAAGTCAGCAACTCCACATGGAGCTTTCATGACCTGGCCGTGG
This sequence comes from Speoplatyrhinus poulsoni, assembly GCA_025447795.1. Lineage (NCBI taxonomy): Eukaryota > Metazoa > Chordata > Actinopteri > Percopsiformes > Amblyopsidae > Speoplatyrhinus > Speoplatyrhinus poulsoni. The sequence goes on along the minus strand of JAOEGT010000009.1, from coordinate 959,581 downwards.
CCTATAGTGGCATATAGTGCCTGACGGGTGCCGTGTGTGGAGAAAGTCAGAAGAAATATCAGTGATTTAATCGCAATTATCTAATCTAGGGCCTGTGTAGGCTATGCTTTCGGGTGAGAGGAAGAAATAGAAAGAAAGAATGGTTCATGTTGTGGGGATGGCATATGCAAATGATTGATGGCTTTATAGCAAGTTTAGACAACAGCAGTAAAGAGATTTGACTGTGAGGGGGGAGGGCGGGATCAATATTAGTATGTGTGTGCATGTTTGTGTTTAAACTGTGGTTTGATTTCATTGTAGTTGGGTGGCTGTAGGGAAAGTACAGGGCCATTGCATCTTATTTGTTCTAACCAGAAAGCATACTGTAATAGGCCCATGCCTGTAGTCTCTGCTTTGTCCAATGGAAGCCCTTGCTACCATCCAGAGATATATCAGTTTATCCCTTCCAGACTTCTTCAACTGTTTGCCTCTTGTTGTTCTCAATTGTTTTAATTTGCCCTCAGATTGATAGTCCCCATATTGATTGATCCGCACTTCAGGACCATTTCATGGAACGCTTATTCAATTGGTTCAGGCCCAGCCATGCCAGAATCTCCTCCCGGCTCTCTAAGTGCTGTCTCGAACCAAACTCAATACTCCCTAATGTAATGACTGAATGCTAGTGCTAATATAGTGATAATTTAATATGTAATGCCTGTTTTCAAACAACTAGTGCTACCGGCCATTTTACAATGCCAACACCACTCTGGGTCCCCTCCATCAGCCTAAATACAGCTCTAGCTCATACTGCATGCTATTAACCAGCCCTAACCTATGAGCACCAATAGGAGTTAGCACAAACCCCGGAGATGATCAATACATATCGCAGATAAATCAATAGCTCCTTTCCAAACGAGGCTCTGTTTGCCTTCCACACATTCCCATCCACACAAATGAATAGGACCGCAGAGAAAGCAGAACAGGAGCTGCTCATTAAACCGATCCCTCTTGAGAGAAGAACCATGCCATTATGCTACCTTTAGTCGCCTCATTACCAAATGGGCTTTTCTGGAGAGACAAGTGACGGCATTCCGGTAGTCTCAAGTGGCACTTTGTCATTTCATCTTGTTCATATGTGTTGATGTCAGTGGTGCTAAAGGTATTGGGAAAGAGACACTCTGCTTGATCCTGACCTCTGGTTGATCCAAACATGAACTTATAGACGTGTCGTATAGGCCTACGTTATATGTGGTGCCTACGTTATATGCGGTGACCTCTGTTTCTCATCTTGAACTGACCGGACACCGTAGAACCAGTGTTTACTGGCATATGCGCTTAAGGTCATTGGAATAATTCTATTATTTTTTTATGTGACTGATCTACTGACTGGTGGTTTTTTGAGCTGGAATAAAAATATTGCAGTTGGAAAACACTATAATTTAGGACTTTTTACTTAATTTCTGTTAAAGCCCCAGCTCTCACAGCCAATCTAAAACCAGTGAAAGTGATACAGTGTGCAGTGCTTTGTTATAAGGTTATCAATAAGGCCTGGATTTCAATTTGAAGACGCTGACTCAGCTGATGTGTGGACAGTAGATGTGTCAGTTGATAATCTCACTCACTCTCTCTCTCTCTCTCTCTCTCTCTCTCTCTCTCTCTCTCTCTCTCTCTCTCCTCCACTCTCTCCTGCTCTATCTTTGTGTTTATCTAAAAATATACAATGTCTATCTGTCTGTCTTTCTCTATGTAGCCTATTTTATTTACTGCTATGTGAAGTGTGCATGTGTGTTAATTGTTGTTGTTGTTGGTGTTGTTTGTGGTGGTGGTGGTGGTGTTATTGGTGGTGTGGTGGGAGGAGGGGGAAGGGGGTGACATATGAGGGGCAGACGGTGAACTAACCGCACCGTGCTGCCAGCCGAGTCGAGTCGAGACGGGCGAGATCGTGCTTTGTGTGCGGCGAGACGGGCCCTCTCTCGCACTGGACGGACTACTGCAGACGAGAAACAGTGGCGTCAATCACTCTGTCACACCTTTTGGATGCACGATTATTTACTATAGACCTATTGATTATATTCCTATAGTCACTGCTCTGAAGTAAACGCTCGGTTAACCGTCCCTTCCTTCTACAGTAAGCTGCAGCAATTGCAAAAGCTTAATCAATTGATTGATTAAGAATGGTTTATTTGAAGACTTCGTTTATTTGTCAACGAAAATCCTATGTTGTGTCGTTAAAGCGAGTAGGCTAATCGGCAGTTTAAATCTTGTATATCATTGGATTACACGAACGCAATACAGTTCACATTATGTTGCAGTCTCGTCTCAAATAGAAAAATCCAATCATAAAGCTCCAAATTCACAATAATGCTTGTTTATCTTTTAAAAGTCAAACTTCTAAAATAGGCTATGCTGTCATAATTAAATCTTAATTACAGCTGCTTTATTAAACAACTAGTGCTCAAAGCAAATGCGTTAAGAATAAAACAGTATAAGAAAACCACAAACTTAAAAGTGCTCAAAACAAAATGGAAGAAAATAATATAATTTAGACAATAGCGGAATGTTCTGCTATTTGATAGGCCGAATATCTAACGAATACACCAATTAAACCAAGAAAGGAAATATGTAAATATATCTTTAAAAATAATAATAGTAAAGCCGTCAATTATATTTGAAAGAATGTATTGATCAAATATCAAATCAAAACTTTATTTGAACAATTTTGAAAGCACATTTCTTTGAAAGTTGTTCAAAGAAATGTCATTGTTGTCATTGTTCAAATAATTAAATAGCAATTACAGTACATTTGATAAAATAATCTGTATAGGCTATAATAAACTAGTTTCTTGTTTATACACGGTAACAATTCACGTTAATGTCTTGCCAGTGCACTTAAAATGCAGTCTATAATAAATACATCACAAAAAAAATCGTTTGATCTAATATACTTTTAATATACATTTTATTGATTATTTGATAACATAGTAGCAAAGCAGAATACCTTATATATAAATACATATAGGCCTAATGCTTTAACAGGCGGCAGGAGAGAGGATAATATATTTTATAACATGAGACATGTTTAAAAAATGTTTAATAAAACAATTAACAGATTCCATGTCCTTCCCATTGTTTAGAGGTGTGTTTTGCCACTATTTGATTTACATAAGGTTGAGTAAATTAAATTAAATTACCGACTAAATGTAATAACTTATAAAATATAAGACCCAACATGTTTTGTCTTAATTCGGAAACATGTTTCAATGACATTCATTCACATCACTGCGAGGCGTAGGCCTAAGTCTGGTACCAGGCAGCAACACATTGTTCTCTCCTCAAAGCTGAGTGTCATCATATTCGGTGCCACTGTGCCAGTAAAGGCCGTCTGTCTGGAGCACCGCTAAGAGACAGAGTGAATAAATGAAGAAAGGCTGGGAAGCGGAGGATCCGCTTTGCTGGTGCTGGCACGGAGCCAGCGGTGGACGGCGGGAGGATGGGAGGGCGGCAGCAGAAAGAAAGGAAGGGGAAGAGAATGAGGGAGCCTAGCCGAGCAGAAGAGAGGAAATCAATACCGATTCAGAGCAAGTCAGATAAGGATGAACGTATAGTGGAGACACACTCTAACCCAGTCACAAGTGTGTATATAGCCTACTGTAGACTATATGCTATAGGCCTACTATACATGTGATCGAACGCCTCTAACTCATTACAAATCCCACAAAAACAATGCAATCTTTAAAATGAAATGACGTCACAACCTTGGACTACTGTGGCGATTTGCTGACGCGAGCAGAAACTCATTACAGCACTAGGCCTACACGCTTCAGAAGTATCCCGCTCTTTGTATGCTCTGGGATATTCCCTTAATGACCACGCCATGTGTATATTACCAGTCTTGCTGTGTATGTGAACCTTATTGTAATAAATCTCACAGCATGAGAAGAAATAAACCGATTTTCTATCATCACTATGTGATAGGCCTATGGGTTTTTCAGCACCGAACGCTGTCCAGCGATACATACAGTGCATGCTAGACTCGTGGGTCTACGTGTCAGATGTGTGTTATTGATATGTTTGGAGCGTTTCTGGGTGAGGGGGTGTAAACAACATTCCTTTCAACCACATCTACACATTCCACACTCCAGGCTGTGAATATGTTGTGTGGTCCTCGACTGTTAACCACAGATTTGACTTTGCTTACCCGGTTAGCAAGCTTGGCAAGTGCTAACACCACCACTCTCAGCTTCGCTCTTTCTTCCTTCTCCCTTCCATCTCTCTCATACTTATTAATTATTAAGGTTGCTATTGATCCTTTCACTACTCTGCCTCTATCTGGCTGTTCACACAAAGCCCAAACCCTCATGCCAGCATCCCTCCTTCGATCAATGGCATCTTGCCGCTCGCCTTGTTTCCACATTTCAGCTTGTGTTTACTCCCTGTTTCACTAAGATGGACTCCTGGAAATGTTATTTTGTTTTCCTACAACGCGATTTATTTGAATGCGATTCTGTTTGAAGTCCCTTGAAATCTAATGAGGAAATTATTGATTTTATATGAATTTTTCATGTTCCAAAAGCAGGATGTGCGGTTCACATGGAAAATGTCTGCGTGCGGTCGTTGTTTGCTTTTTGCTTTAGCTTTGTTTTGTTTCGGTGTTTTCATACCTCCCCTAATAAGCAAAACAACATGGCTTGGCACCACTGGACGATGGTATTGTTGTGATATATGCTGGCTGCAGATAAAGGAAGGCGAAAGAAGGAACGTGTGTGTCTGTGTGGGGAGGAGGCAGAGAGAGAGTGAGAGAGAGAGAGAGAGAGCGAGAGAGAGAGAGAGAGAGAGAGAGAGAGAAGAGGTGTGGGAGAGAGAGAAAGAACGTTGGGGGGTTGGGAAGGGGAAAATGCCCTTATTGATCTGTAATGTGCAAAGCCATGCAAGCAAACACTGAAAGGACAGATATACGACATTCAAAATGCCACATCTTCCTATCTATCTATCTATCTATCTATCTATCTATCTATCTATCTATCTATCTATCTATCTATCTATCTTGATGTGATTAGAAGTTGACTTTTACAGCTACAACTTTTACAAAGTTTTCATTTAACCACGTTTTTCTGTACATGTAATTTGGTCCTGACTGCAAACCATATCAATTTCGCAATGCAGTGTTAGACATATACCTTAATGTCTCAGATCACATGACAGCTCCAGTAGACATTAAGACTGTATCTGGACTCAAGGTCTACATTCTCAGAAACGGTTCAAATGTTTCTTCAACGAAAGTAGGCCATGTTACATTTCCATGTTTGTGTGTTGACGTATCTGCCCTAAAATGTGAATGGCCTATAGGCTAACGCACATACCAATAATGAATTTGAGCAACCTTACACCTCTCAACTGTAAATATAGAGCTTTTACTACAGAGGACCAAATGAAAAGCCGGAGATACCGTGCGGTTATTGCGCCTTTCAGCTCCGAAAGGAGTATTGATCTGTGTGCCACATTTAAAAGGGAGAGTGGGAACTGGCGTATTGATCAGGCCGCCAGGGGTCACACGCCCCTCTGACGCGTTCTCTTCTCTTTTGGCGCAAGTTGGCCTAGTAGCCCATACGTCCGAGCATGAGCATGTGGAGAAGACTAGGGGGAGGGTGGAGTAGGTCTCCTAGGTTTTACTATCCAGACGGAATGGAGGGGTGGAGTATATTTGTTGTGAATCGATGACAACTTACTGTAACTGTTAACCAAAAACTTTAATTGCCAATAAGCAAAATATAAACGCATGTCCGTGTTATGTGACGAGACGTATATTGTATATGTTTAAGATTAATCCGAATGTTATAGTTTGCGTTTTCATGCAGACTATAATAAAGTGACGCATATCTTTTGAGAGATCTAAAATCCAAACACAGCTCATCGGCTGACCAGTGATTCTGTTTTGAGCTGTCCATTGTGCTGAATTCCATTTCGGTGTCGTTGTTAAGACATAGGCCTACATCGTTTTTGAATACTATATGGCCTATGCCTTGCAATAAATTATAACATTGATACGTGTAACTTGTAACTAAATATAAATTAAAAAACATATTATTCACATTGAACTTACCGGCTAGTCGAAGAGCGGACATCCTCTGAAACTCGGGCTCCTGGAGCCATTTCCACATCCTCCTGAAGGTCTCTCGCCCGGACTTGAGCTTACTCCAGGGCTTTGGGTTACGTAGCAGGTCCGAGAGAGTTCCCTGGGACCGGCACAAGATCCTCTGGGCGAATATGGCCTGGGGGATCGAATAGCGCTTTAACTCTGCCGTTATCCTCTGAGCCACCTCTTTCGTGTTGATCTCCTCCGCCTGGATGCCCGCTCCTTGACTTCCCCCCGGGCCATGCCTCTCTCGCTCTCCCAGCATCACTGCTCCGTTCGCCTGGGAGTGGAGGTGGCCGTGGGGGTGATGGTGCATGCCGTTGAGGTTAGAGATCATTCCGTGACCGTGGCCCCCTAAACTCCGGGCCAGGTGTTCTTGGTCACTCCGGGACAGCATGGAGGCGTGGGACTCGAATCCCGACACGGGTGAGAGCATCTTTGCGTCGGTGGAGAGGTGCGCGCTCGGACCATAAGCTGACAGTGGCTGCTGGGTGTTGTGCAAAGAGCCCAGGCCGTTGGAGAGCGGAGAAAGCGAGCCGTGACCCATAGCGGACACGGACATCTCTTTGGGGTAATGGCCGTACAAGTTCCCCATTGAGGCGAGCCCTCGCGGGTCGTCCCTCATTAGCGTGAAGCTCCCGCTCACGTTCCCGGCAGAGAGTCGCTGGTGGGCGGCGGCGTGGTGGTGGGAGTGCGCATGAGGGTGGTGGAACTTATCCGAGACGGTGGATATCGGAGGTAGGTGCTGGAGTGGCGTCAGGGTGGTGTACGTGTTGCTAAGGCTCATTCCTGACTCACACATGCTGATAGACGGGTGCAGATGACCGGACAGGGCGGACGGGTCGGTCCGGTAGTCTCCACTGGGACCTTCCAGGATCGAGGCCATGCTGGACACCATAGCCGACCGCGCGCCGGACGCGTGCGACACAAGATTTCGGTGAGACGAGCTCGGGGACGGCGACGGCCGAGCGTGAGCGTGAGCGCTCATGAGGTCCCCCGCCTGCGAGTGCGAAACACTGTGAAGATTTCCAAGATTCTCCATTGTGAGTTCCATATCTGGAAGAATACCCCTATCCCTCCCTCCCTCCCCTCCCCTTTCTCTCGCTCCCTCTTTGCTTCTCACTCACACAGGGACTCGAGGTGCTGTAGCCCTCCCGTACTAAAATTATCAAAATATTTTAACGCTAATCCATTGATTGAAGTTTTTCAGTTAATCGACGTCGTCACGAGAAAATATTGCATTCACAAAAATGTAAACGGTCTATATTCGTCTTCCTTGGAGCGCCTTATGCAGTCATGTGGATGAGGGTCTCATATACGACTGTATCTCATCTCTTGTCCAACAGCGCTTCCACTATGATCTGGCTGAGATGTGTGCAAGGGCAGTGCGAGCGCGCCTCAGTGTATTTAAAATGAGGGGCGGGTACAAACATAGCTTTCAAATCGTCCCGCAAAGAAAGCATATGATGGCTCAGTTAAACTTATCAGTATCCTGATAAGTGTTATAATTTCTTCTGGTAACAGAGCGGGTTAAAAATGCTATAAATGCTATTTTGGGACGCTTTGTAAATGATGTAGCTATACTTGCTCGCGAGTAGACCCATGCTCGTTAGTGTTTCTTGGGATAGACGAATTAGCTTATAGCCTACCTTCACATTCAGTCCAAAAAAGTGTATTTCTCATTCTGGACACACGCCTCAGATAAACTTTGTTTTCCCACGGACTGTATGTTTTTGCATTTATGCGCTTAGTGATAAACCTAATCGATGTATTGATTGACAGAGATTAATGAAGTGGCCCGACCTGGTTAGGAGGTGGGTGAGGGAGGTCACGAAGTTAGAATCCGTTGTAAACAAGGAAACAGATGAGAACTATATCCAGCATTGCATTTGTTTTGTTTGAAGTCCACGAGAACAGTTAACACATAGCCAAATCCATAGCTCATTTACGGGACTTGTCTGAAAATGAAATGAGCCACAATTTCTAATAAATTAATTATTTCAAATTATGCTAAAGAATAGAAAATGTAACAGAACTGGCATGTCTTATTTGGATTGCTTTAGTTTAACAATTCAGAGCAAATATGTCTTTAATACATTTTTTTTGTTAGGCCATCAGAAAGTTGTATGTTAATTATTATAATAATAATAATAATAATTATAATAATAATTATTATTATTATTATTATTATTATTATTATTATTAACACAAATAACGAAAACAACAATAATACATATTATAATTGTTTTATATACAATATATATATTGTAATTACAATTGTTTTAACTCAGCACTACAGTACTGTAGGTTATAGCCTGATGTACGTTTAGTCATCCACTAAGGGAAATAAATGAGCGCCATATAGCGTGAGCGTCCGTTTGCACGCGCAATGGATCGGCACCAAAGCTATTGGCACGCATTGGTGATTGATTGATGCCTGCGTCACCTGCCTGCTTCAACGACGGCCAATGTACTGACCGTGTATGAGTCCCTTCTCTTCCTCCCTCTCCTCTCCCCCTCTTTCTTCTCTCTCTCTCTTTCTTCTGACTCTCTTTCTTTTCTCGGTCTCTGTGTGTATAAAGTACTAGTTCATTATATTTCTTACTGTCATTTGTTTTATGACGAGTATAGGGCCGGAGTATTTATGTGAAAAGTAGATAAATGATTCAAATAATATTAGGGAACAAAATAGACAGCCCACATTCTGCAGTGAGAGAGATCGATTACACAGCAAAGTTTTGTTAGAACAATTTATATGAAATATTACAAACAATAAACAAATGAACAAAAACAGCTGCGCTTTGGCTGCTGTTGCTAAACACGCCAGAGCAAATTGTTTATCGTTTGCTAAACTAAAATTATTATATGCATCCTACATGTCAATTACAAATATAACCAGAGCAAAAAGGCCCGACTTCATTTGTTGAATGTGCTGTAAACGTTCACAAAATATATAGCCTTTAGGCTACACATGAAAATAATAATAATAAATAATAGGTTATTACTACTACTACTACTACTACTACTACTACTACTACTACTACTAATAATAATAATAATAATAATATATAAATAAAATAAGGCTTTAAAATATTGTGAATAGCTCTTGGAAATGATATTTTGATAACACAGCCTCATCGTAATAACTGCTGGTGCATAAGCTGTTTCTCTAACGGTATTAAATTCATAATTCGATTTATTGATTCTCCATCAAATCAATTTATCGGCATGGTTTCCTAAAAACTGGCGTGTTTATTTAGGATCCTGAAAATATGATCGAGTCTTTAAACTGTAGCGCATAAAGGTTTATATCTGAAATGTGTTTCACGTAGGCCTATACAGAAAGTATAGCCCACTGTCAGTGCAGGTTTTAATCGGAGTTGGCTTTAGTGTTGTGTGGCCTTTTATAGGCCTAATAGGCCTATTACCTTCAGAATTAGGACACATTTGTATATTTCCTTATCATAAACAGACGTCCACTTTAATTGTTTATAAAAACTTGCTGATATTGAAGCAAACATACAGGCATCTTATAGTTCTGCAATCAAAATATGGTATATAGAATATTCCATTCAATAGTTCATCTGAACGCATTTTAAGTGGGCCAAGAAACACTAAACTTCTAAGCTTATATTCTTTTAAAATAAAAATGATTTGTGCTAACAATGTTTAGTGACTATCGTGCTGTGTCGTGTGTGTGTGTGTGTGTTTGTGTGTGTGTGTGTGTGTGTGTGTGTGTGTGTGTGTGTGTGTGTGTGTGTGTGTGTG
>JAOEGT010000009.1:936160-949601 GCA_025447795.1 Speoplatyrhinus poulsoni | reverse complement strand
CTCACCCTCTTTCCCTCCCCCCATCCCTCTATCCCAGCTGCCAGTGGGGTTGGCTGCCTTCCAGGACTCGGCAGATGGTTCAGTAATTAGGAGTGCATCTCTCCACTCCCTCTTCTCCTCTGCGCTCGCTTTCCTCTCCTTTCTCTCTGCGTTTAATCAAATTACAGAGGGAAACTTCAGTCCGTTTGGATTTGAGTTTGCAGACGTGCAGTTTGATACTTTATTTTTCTCCAGAATAGTCTTGATTGGGAGGGGGTATAGCAGTTCAGAGCATTGGTTGCTTTATTCCCATTGTAAAACCCGCTGAATCTAACTTCCACTCCCATTCTATGGTCACGAAATGATGTATTTATATAAGTATTGGGACATTCTTATGTTTGAAGGGGTAATATGTATAAACCGCACTGAAACCGTACACAGAGCCTGATAAAATCCCCGACGTGTGTGTGTGTGTGGTTACGTATGTAAAAAACAAATACACAATAAAATGATGTACAGTATATTACTTTATTTAATTTAGCAGTAAATTGAAGCAGGCTGTTCATTAAACCTGGATGAACCTGAGAAGAAATGTTACACGATATGAAGCATGTCATGTCGGCAGACGTTGTTTGCATTGACTTTTTTTTTTTTTTTTTTTTTTGGGCTGCCTTAATTCATTCTGGCCAAATGCCAAGTTTTAACACTGCTAGTCTTTTATTGTGTTTTATTTTTTAAGGATTCAAGTTCATAAGTTAAACATAAAACATCAGTTGTGGTCTCCCGCCTACTTTCAGCTAAGCACAAGGGATTTCCCACAGGCAACTGGTATCCGACAGATAACTCTAAGGAAGGCAGTAATCGTGAGATGGTAATAGATTATAATCTCTACAGAATTGTTAGACACACTCGGATGAGATGGAAAAAAACTAGTGATATTTCAATTCAGAACATGTCGTCCCACTGATTGTATAAAACAATAATTATTGTATATACTCTATATATGTATGTACTTATACTGCTTTGTATATAATGCAGCAACGCTGTATTAAACAATATACAGTATGAAAGAATGGGGGGGGGTATTGTACCACCATGCATGTGTGTATATATTATAAATAGCACTGCATTACACAACATGTTTTCAGGCATGGGGCCATATTCTCTCTAATCTGTATAATTTGCAGGTTTATGCATCAGCCTCAGGAGATGATTTTAACAGAGAACATGCTGGATATCCTTCCTCTAAGGCAGGAAACGTCTATCCAGGGCCTTTCTACATGCAAGGTCAGTAGCCGCTGGTGCTTTCTCTTTGGTTCAATACATAATGTCTACTTAGTAGATCTTGTCAGATGTATTGTGGATAAAGCCATTGTGTTCATAGACAGTGGCGTGTCATTTTCCTCCACAAACAATATGGTGGAAGGATAGTTTGTTTATTTAAAAGCACGCACTGTAAATCAGCGGAATGAAGCCGGCTGCCTTAGGCCTGAGCCAAATGTTTACACCCTGCAGAGCCGGTCTGCAGAATGGTGCACCACGGCTGAATAAAGTCATCACGATAATGTGACATGTCTCATATGTGCCATTCATTGTCCTGTTTTATTTCCTGTGGCTGGTTGTCCCTCGCCCTCCTCCTGCACGCTGGATGCCTCCCTGACAGAAGGCCTGCACCCCTCCTCTGATCCATGGGGCCCTGCCGGGTCCATGGTGCAGCCGGCATACCCTGCCATGCTGGGCAACTCCCCCCACCTGGGCCAGCAAGGACCCTTCACTGCTATTAACCCCCAGGACAGACTGGTGAGCTCTGCCTGCGCACTGTAACTTTCAGAGATGTGATTTCTCCTGATTTGCAAGCGACCCACGTGAATCGCGTACACCTCCATTTTCTTTATTTTCTCTTTGTTCCTGGCGGGTTTTGTATATTGCCATTATTAAATCGTGTTGGTCTACAAAGACTGCATCCTAAACATTTAGCCTCTGCGTAGCTTTCTGAACGTAATGTTAATAGCCTATCAGTTAGTATTTTTGACGAAAGCCTTGAGGCTCAAGAGGATTTGAGTAGGCATATTGGATATCAGAAAATGCTTATTTGAAGCTGAACCAGAATGGTGCATTTCATGGTTCATTTTATATTTCATGCACTTGATATCAGAATGAAATGGCATATATTTAAGGTGAAATAATAGGGTAATGAAAGTGACATTTGGTACTGGTATTAAATGATGATGATGACAAATACTAATAGCCAACTTATAAAACACCAGCATGTTCCAAATATGCCGCTGCATGTCATTAGTAGGGGTGGGTTAAAAAAAAATCCATTCTCCAATTAAAATCGATCAAAATGTGAATGAGCCGAGATTGATTCATAAAATCCCCAAATCAATCTTTTAAGACTATATATTAAACATTTGCATGCTTCCCCTTTAAGGCCTTAGGACCAATGCAACGTCTGTCTGCCTTTCCGAGTTGAACATGAGCGTGTTGGATTATGTCCGTTTTCAAATTCAAGACACATGGATGCTGAAATGGTGAGGAAGGCTAAATGCGATTTGCATTTTTAGCATCATGTGTGGACTGCATAAACTTTTCTAAAGCTAAGTAATGGCTGGCGATCTGCACAAGGAAAATATGATGCCGCGTAGGTCACAGCTTTACTTTGAGGATGAAAACAACGATGCAGACCAGATGACGAGAATGCGCGTATTAATGCGTTCTATTGCCACCAAAACACTAGAAATGCAGTATCTTGTATTAAAATGAGCTTGTGTCATAAATCTATTCACTGTTTACAAAAATGCACCTCTTTAGCTTACGTGGCTCGAGCCGGATGTGTTTCCCTCCGGTGGGTGTAGACTGCTCTCGGTTTCTGACTGCCTGCATTTGCTATCAATTTTGTCTAAATGCTTTGATATAAAACTCAAATATTGGTTCCATATGTTGTTATTATTACATCTCGCCACACAGCTTTTCATTTTCCATAAATGTTTTAGGTTTTTGTTAAAGTGACGAGAGGTGTCATGCCAAAATATGCATGCCTGCCGAAATATAAAAGTTGATTTGAATTTTTATGAGCTATATTCCTGCTCAAAAATATTTAAACTTTTATACAAAGACATTATTAATTATAATATAGGGCACATTGCATGTAAAATACTGTAGAGTCATAGGATAATTGCAAAATATATGCTTTTACTGTATATGGGGCTTATGACACTTCTATTGCACAAATGTACCCTATTGTATCTGAAAAATCCATAACCGAATCGATATTGGATCGAATCAAAAAATCTAATCGATTTTGGACCTTGTGAATCGGAATAGAATCGATTCTGGAAACCAGTGGCGATACCCAGCCCTAGTCATTAGCAGAGTTTGCATGGACACTTTTTGGTCTTTCCGAACGGAATCCTTCCGATTGAAGATTTCGAGTTACCTGTTTACATGGGATGTCATCTATTCTGGTCTCGAGTTTACATGGTAGTATAATTATTTCAGTCAGGGTATGGAACGGGTTATACTAGTACCACTCTACTTTAAAATAAAATTTCAATCAGGTTGGGCCTTTCTCTTCCGATTAAGGTATATTGAGCATTTTCATTCGGGTTGGCCTTTTAACCTTATTCCAATTGGAGTAATAGGATCCATGTAAACGCAGCGTCTTTGAAAATAGTTGCTTTGAATGTTTTGAACGGTTTTGAGGAAATGCGTTTTTCATTAAAAAGGTTAATTAAGAGTTCAAATTGTTGATTGCTGAATCACCTACCCCTCATTGTCATTGTCCAATTGTTTGTCTTCTGTTTTGTCTGTCTGTCGATACAATATAAGCCCTAGTATTTCCTCAGTTCTGTATGTGTGTTTGTCAGCTGTACTGCTTGTTTCCAGTGTTCCTGCCCTTTGATGACATTAAATATGTTTTATTGCCTGTGGCGCGTTTGGGTCCACAGCACCACTGTCAAACAACATAAACACTTGCTGCACCTGTATGGTCTCCATGTTGGTTTTGGTACCAAAATATTGCCTAAACTTATATTTTCACTGCGATTCTCTGTTTTCTGCTTTTCAAAAGCCAGTGGTTGTCTGTGACAGGACTAAACATCTGTCATTAAAGTCGTTAAATGTGCGCAGTTACTATAAATCTTTGCTTACAATTGTAAAAATCTTGTAATGTGTCCCCAGCTTAAAGAAATGCAAATTCTCTCATAACCACAATGTTCTACCAAGGGACTTGTATATAAATAAATGGAAATATATGGTATCCATCAAACAGCAGAATTGAATGTCATAACCAATACTTTAGGGTTTAGGATTAAATCACGTTGATATCTTCTATGTTTAATAAAACCTTTACGAGTGTTTCTTTCTTTGTTTCTTAGAAACGGCAACCGCTGCCTCTGTCTCCACAAAACTACCCCCTGCATGGCAGCGAGGTGAACGGTGCCCATCCCTCTGGCTTCCACTCCAGCTCCAGCGGCTATGGAGTCCCAAACCATACGCCACCTATCAATGGGACTGACACCATTATGGGTAAACCGCTTGTGTGTTGATGTTGTCTTGTGTGTTGATGTCTGCTTTAACGTAGTGGTATAACACAGCACATTGGAATTCATATGTTGTGCGTTATTGTGTGATTGCATCTCTGTCGTCAGCTAACCGGGGGACCGCTCCTGGAAGTTCAGGCGATGAGATAGGAAAAGCCCTGGCATCTGTAAGTAGTAACACAATATTCTCACTCATTTGTTGGGGTGGCATGTACTTATCTGGCCAGTGGGTGGCAGAGCAATTCAAAGGAGGGTCCATGTTTATGTGTGGTTTTGTCTATTTTTGTCCGTTCTGCGTGAAAATAGTTATTTTAAATGAGAGATTTTGTGATTTGAGGCCAAACGGTACCATGCATGCTTACGCTACATAGAGGGAGCACCCTGCCCAAAGTGGGATTAACCCAAATAAGTGCTCTCCATGTTTCTGTATTGTGCTACCTGTACAATAAGTAGGATGGAAAGTACTTAATGGAAGTGTGTGTGTGTACAGATATATCCCTCAGACGCCAACAGCAGCACTTTCCCCCCATCTCCTTCTACACCTTCTGGCTCACCCCAGGCTATATCGGGTGAGTAGGCATGCAGCCGTAGACATCGCTGTGGTGCCTCAAGGTCACTTTGCCGCTCGTATCGTTTTGTTTGTTCTCATCGGGGCCATAAGCAAGGGAAGAAGACATTAGGAAAAACATTCAGTCTGACTGTGCCTGAATGGTTGACAGTGACTATATAGCTCCATCTATTGGGCCATCCCTAGAATATACAGGCAAGTGTTTGGCCATTGACACAGTGTACCCTGTGTTCATTAATGAGGTTAAATATCTTTCAGCTTTTCTTTGAGGGTACATTTATTTCCATTATTCACATCACTCGGAGGAACCATGCAGGAATCGCAGTGCCGTGTCATCGTATCGTTGGTTCATGCATGAGTGAGCTGCAAAAAGGGCAGAGGGGATTCTTTGTGTTGGATTTCTATTTGGAGTCCATTGCTGTGCACCACGAGGCTGACATATAGCAACTAAACAATCACATGGCCAAGACACGGTGTGTCGGAGTCAACTGTTCAGCATACAGGAAGGAAGCACTGGCGAGCTCAGAAATGATATTAAGCATAGCTGCTGTAGATTGTATTTGCTGTATTGCCAACGATGGCTAGTTAAACTACAAAACAAGTATGATTTCTGAAAATGAACAACCCAGAAAAGGTATGTTCTTGACTGACAATCACTTGACCTTAATGCAGCTGAGTGCGTGTTTCACCTGCTGAGGACGAGACTGAACAAATAACTCCCGAAACGAAAAGGGAACTGAAGACTGCTGTGGTACAGACCTGGCAGAGCATCACTAGTGAAGAAACCCAGCATCAGGCTATGGCTCTACGGGTTGTAGACTCCTGAGTAGCTATTTCTGGCCCACTGACATGGGGAACCACGCTCAGAGAGGGCTGTGATTCGTACATGGTTTCATGATATGTAAATAGTTTGCACTTTAAACCTCTGTAGTCGCCTTCTCATTTATATACTGTATTTATTATTAAATGTTATTTAAATGAAGTGAGTCCTTAAGCTACCACGAGACTTGCACAGAATGGTGACGTGAGGGTAAATGTGCTAAATCCAGTGTCCCTTCATTCTTTAGGCTCTGCTTCCCAGTGGACCAGGTCCTCTGGACAGCAAACACCCTCCCCTAACTTTGAAGGAGGAATCCAGGCCCTGGTGAGTCTGAACATGCTCGTGACATATATTGTGACATTTTAAATGATATATTTTCACAGTTCCTGTTTTTAATCAGATGGATCCTAATAGTTGTTCTCTGCCACGTCCTCAGCAGAATAAAATGGACGATCGCCTGGAGGAGGCCATTAATGTCCTCCAGCGCCACGTCGGTGGGCAGGGAGGGCCGGGGCTGGCAGAGATGCACAGCCTGCTCTCGACTGGCCTCGGGCTGCCAGCCAGCTTCAGCAGCGCCGGGCTGAGCATGGCCAGTCGTCTGCCGGGCCTGGTAAGAGGGATGAGTGCTGGGCTTCAGTGGGGTGTGGTCTCAGATGCATGTTCCATGCGTAGTCTGCCGGGCACGTTCGGTGGCATACTTAACACCAGGGAGCAGTATCACACATTGGATCCGTGTCTCGCAGGTCTCCAATCACCACGAGGATTCTGCCAGTTTGCCCTCTAGTGGCGGACTGTTGCATGGCCACCACGGTGCACCCTCTGGCCAGTCAGGCTCTCAGCCTGAAGGTTTTACCGGTGAGTCTTTTGCATGTGTGTGTGTGTTGTTGTTGTTCAGCTGTGAGCAAATCATCAACCGTGGTATTATATTCTATGATCCTGACAGTGGGGTTTAAGCTACTGCGTTGTAATATCCGCCCATGTTCAATACGTTGACCGCCGGCCGATTGCTCCCCAGGGCTGCCGGGCAGCGCGTCCCGTTCCAGCAGCAGTGACATCAAGCGGGAAGACAAGGAGGACGATGAGAACTCCTCCATTGCCGACAAGTCGGACGATGAGAAGAAAGACATGAAGGCCCGCATTCGATCAAGGTGTCTAGCGCCCCTCTGCCACGAGTGACAGCATCATTTGTTTAACGTGTACATTGCTATCCCACAGCTGACCCTTAATTTGTGTTTTTTTTTTGTGTGTTCCACTCAAGGTTTATGGCACTGGTCTAGTAAGTGAAGTTTGAAAGAACTGGTAGAATATAGATATTTATATATTTAGCCAGTAGTACTGCTATTTTAACCTTTCTTTAAGGTTGAATAAATGTTTCATGTACAGTCCCTTTCCGACATCTAATCATGTGGGCCATGCATCTCAGGGGAGTGTGGGCAGGAAAAGGAGGCCGTTGGATTCAGTATAGAAACATGACACTTCTCAGTTTCGTGTCTCTGCAGGTTATACATAGACACAAATAGATAGTCACAGCTTTTTACAGCTGTAGGGTTTTTATTTAGGCTTTAGAGGAACTTGCCAATCAGGTGCTTTTCCCAAGATATGCCCAGTTTTTAACAAGTGTATTAAGAAACCAAACCAAGTGTATTAATTCACTCAGGCTACTGCTATTTCCTCATACATAAAGCTTTTTTGAGGAAAGCCCTTTATTATTTAAAAAAAGGCTAAGAATGTAATACTTAGCATCAATCCAATGGGTATAGCATTGGATCCATTTGTCAGTGGTCTTGACCACTATTTCCACAGTTAAATTAGATTCTAAAGGAAGATCTGCATTTTATATTCACATATATGCCTTTTCCCTTACAGCGGGAATATTTGTAACCTTTTTTTCTTGTCTCTATTGGGGTGGGTTAAGTTCAGACTGCACAGTAGGGGGTGGTTGTAGGTGAACTGTACCCATACATATTGTTTCCTTCCCCCCCCCTCGTCGGCCATTCCACTTGGCCCTCCAGTGGGGACGTTGGGGATGATGAAGATGACGAAGATCTGCCCGTGGAGGTTAAAGCGGAGCGGGAGAAAGAGCGGAGGGTGGCAAACAACGCTCGCGAGCGGCTGCGCGTGCGGGACATCAACGAGGCTTTTAAGGAGCTGGGCCGCATGTGTCAGCTCCATCTGAGCAATGAGAAACCCCAGACCAAACTGCTCATACTGCACCAGGCCGTTAACGTTATACTCAACCTGGAGCAGCAAGTCCGAGGTCAGTGGGGGTCCAGGGAGAAATGAGGAGGAGGGGCGGAAGGGCCCCATTCCAGTCCACAACACTCACATGGCTTTACTTGTGTGCTGGCCTCCTGTTTATTTCCAAACGTCAGCTTGTGCAGAAAGCTACTCTGTTTTGACGGCGGTAGACCCGCTCTTTAGGCTTATATTAGCACACGTGACTAAATTGAGGGGAGGGCACCCTAAAATGAAGCCATGTGCGACTGTTTTGAGACACGCCCAATCTCTAGTGCATTCTAGAGGGTGTTCTTTCGGGTTACACATACGCTATATGTGCTCTTATAGTGTATGTGTTGCCTGTTTTGACCATGGGCCTTCTGTCCACTGTGAAGATGCTTACATGTCTCTCTGCCTCATACTGAATTAACATTACATCTGTATGTTTACCACCCCTTGCCTCATGCTATTCCTAACCAAGCCAGCAGCCAACATTACACACCACCCCCATTCCCTTATACATATCTTTATATGTATTATTATTATTATTATTATTATATAGGTCTGTCTCTACTGAGCCAATGACTGACTGTATAGTATGGGTCAAATGATACTGAATTCAGGGGATTATTATTAACCTGCCATTCCATCCGTATTGCAGTTCTCTGTACTGCATGCCCCTGTTTGTAGATGTTAACACTTATTTTGTTGATGCCCAAAATCGTGTACATACTTGTCTTTTGGTTTTCTTTTCTTTTGTTTAAACAATTCCCTACTACCACTTGCCGGTTTCCTTTCGCAGATGGTAGCAGTGACCTCCTCCCTCATTCTCAGATAAATACATCTCCTGCCGCTGATGTATTTAACACGACGCCTCCCGTGTCTTTCTCTACGGCTTATACCTTTTGTGGCCTTGTCTCTGTGCTGTGCTGTAGCTGGCCAACCGTGCTGCTTCCTCCCTGACCCCCTCACTCTCTCTCTCTCTCTCTCGCCCGATTTTTGACAGCGCCCATATCACAGTAAACTCCCGTCCTGGACCTCATTGACCAGGAAAAAAAAATAAACAAAACTACCTCTGCTGTGTTTTTATCGTTGATTAGACTAGACGGCATATTTTTCAGTCCTGGTCTGATTCAAGTGGAGCTTTCACCTCGGCATCAAATCCTAACCAGTGTCCACTTGGAACGTTTTGACAAACCCGTCTTTCAAGAGTTGACGGGGGAAAATAATCGGTTGGTGTTTTTTTTTTTTGCATCGTTTTGAACACCACCCCGATCCAAGGAAGAGATGTCCTCCGTGATGTCCTCCGTTTCCACCCTTCCGCTTTCTCTCGCAATGCAGCTCAACTCCACTCCAGAGTCTTGGCTCAGCAACTTCACCGGCCTAGTCCTGCTCCGAGATCCATGAGCTAAGACCGGCGTGAAGGGACAGGGGGGAACGGGGGGACAGGGAAAGCGTATAGTAAGGCCACCTCTGAACAGGGTTGTTGGTTTGGGAGAGTTAACCAGCCCCTCCAACCCCCTTCCCCCCCCCCCCCCATCCCCCCCAACCCTCCCCCTCCACTTCTTCTCCTGGCAGCAGCTGCAGCCTTGTCACGGTGACCGATGAGAACCTGACCGCGGAGGAGAAGGAGCAGCGGGAGCGCGAGCGGCGCCTGGCGAACAACGCTAGGGAGAGGGTGCGCGTACGCGACATTAACGAGGCTTTCCGGGAGCTGGGCAGGATGTGTCAGGTCCACCTGCACAGCGACAAGGCCCAGACCAAGCTCATCATCCTGCAGCAGGCCGTCCAGGTCATACTGGGCCTGGAGAAGCAGGTGCGAGGTAGGTCCCGCCCCCCCCTCACCACCACCACCACTGTCACGCAGGAAGGCCCTCCTGTCGGTCGCGTGCGTCCCGTCTTGAACCGCCGGCCAGTCGCGCCGCGGCTGGCTCTCCTTCATCGTCAAATCCGCCAAAAGATCCCCCCGTCCTCCGCTACACCGCCGCCGCGTCCAGTAGGAAGCTCTTGTCTGCCTTCCAACTAACACCGTGCGCTTCCATAAATGCACCGGCCCGTGTCTGCCCTTTCTCCACTGGGACAGTTGTCCGAGGGCTGAGGAAGAAAGGGGAGAAGAGGGGAGGAAGTATATTTCAGATCCCCCCCGCTAAGCCTCTGCAGTTGTGTCATTCTGCTACCCACTTTCCTGTCCCGCCCTGCCCTCGTTTGTCTCGACCCCACCCCGTCTGTGTGTTTATGTACGTCTAGAGCCGTGTGACCTTTGCCCTTGCTTGACTTCATCTCACCTGTGTGTTCTCTCCTGGAAGAGCGTAACTTGAACCCCAAGGCTGCGTGCCTGAAGAGACGAGAGGAGGAGAAGGTGTCCGGGGCGGACCCGCAGGTGCAGCTTGGCGGGGGGCATCCTGGTTTAGGAGGGGATGCGCACAACCCCATGAGCCATATGTGATTCTCACTCAGGTCAGCCCGTGCAAACTTTTGCACATTGTTTTTTATAGTGCCTGTGAATGAGGCAATATCTTTAAATGAAATGCTCTTTCACCAGCCATTGTGGCTAGTCAAGCCCCTATAGTCAAGCCCCTCCCCTTTGCTTTACATATGACCGGGAGCGCATTCTGGGTAATCTTACCATATTACGTGGATAGTTGGTTCTAGCCACATATTTCTCATCCTATCACTTGTGTATTAGGGGTAGTTAGTATAGTATAGTATAGTATAGTATATAGGTCTTCAACCCTGCTCCAACACACCTGAATCTAATGGGCTTCTGCAGAGCTAGATGACGATCCATTCATTAGAATTAGGTGTATTGGAACAGGGAGACATCTGAAACATGCAGGACAGTGGGTCCCCAGGACCAGGGTTATATTCCCAGCAGAGATTACAGCTCTCTCTTATTTTACACTGTTACTTTTGTAAAAATAAGAGTGTTACTCTTTACTGTAGTGGTTTTTGTATGTTACCTTTTGTAAATGCTTACTCTTTCCTTTCTCCTTCTTTTCCAGTTCCTGTTGATTGTACAGCCCTCATAACACGTGGCCTTAATCTGTTATCATGCATCTCAATGTGTGTTAATCAAAATATGGAAACACACAACCACCTCATTACTGAAAAGCCAGTGGCCACATTCCTGACCAGAAATACAGAGTGCACACTCATTCAGAGGGAGTTTTAAAGAATCTTTAACCTACACATTGGACTCTGAAGGGACGCTGTTTTGGAGACTTTGGAAATTGAACACAAGTCAAGTTTTGTAAGACATTTTTAAGTTTCTTTACATGTTGGGAGCAAAATTTGTTTGGATCAAATTGTACTTTGGATCAATTGCTCAAATGAGCAAATCAGGATTTGTATCCGGATGGTTAATCGGCATTCCCATCTAAAAAGAGGTCTTACATTCATTACAAGCAAAGATGGCACGTAAATATATCTTTTGTTTGATTAATACCTGTGTAATAATAATGTTTGGCTGATTTAGGCCTAATGGATAGTTTTGGCTAAGATTGAAATGTTTATATTTTTCATTTTCCCTCTCACGATGACTGAACTGTAGAGGTAGGATTGGACACATCCAGCCACACTAGCACAAGTCCCTGGCATGCTAGTAATTCTTGACTAGTTGTGTTTGGCGGAGGAAGAGGGGGAGACGCCACAGGACTTATATGTGATGCTTTTGGTAAGGCTGGATCCCTCATTCTTCCAGCCTCCCGACCTGTACATCTTCTTTAACGTCACTGCCGTGGGTATGGAATAGAAAGACAGAGAGCCAGAGAAGGACTCACAACACGAGCAAGGACTCATGGATGCCCATCAGCTGTGGTGTAGGATCACATTGTCTGGGGCTGGTGTTAACTCATGTTTTGCTTTTTGGACACTGCCGTCAGACTGAATGAATCGTACAAGATCTGTACTGCTCACATCATTCACTTAACAAACATGAGTCACCTGCTGTCTCAACATCTCGTGGACTTTTCCAGTTGGCAGTGGGCATTTCCTTGCCCAAATGAAGTGTCCTCGCTATAGCCCTCTGATATCATATCCCATGGACAATGTCTTGCAACATGGTGAACCCACATTTAAAAATGTTGAAGCAATGTCAGATTTAAAGTAAGCAGGCTGTAATTTAACCATTTAGCCAAATGAGCGTAAGATGGGAATGGCAAAAATCAAAGGGATCATGAGTGTTATATTTACCTTTTGGTAAATTCAACCATTAGCCATTGACTGATTATTTTATTTCTTATTTTATTGGTTTTAACTGGTGTTCTTTACTCAGTTAAAGAGCATCCAGTGTTTTGTTTTTCCTCTTGAACAATTGTTTGTAAGGTTCTTCCTTTTTTGTAGAATTGATTTATCATGGTTTTATTTGTATTGTATTTTTTACTTTGTAAGATAGTTGTATCAGTTTTTACTTTTGGACTGCTTTTTTGTTTTGTTTACATTGTTTAATGTAAGACAACTCTCAATTTAGATGCAAGGAACAAAGTAATGTCCGTTTTCTGCCAGGTGCTCAGATGTTCGAACATGTTCAACATTTTTCTGGCTAGAACATGCATTTGTGATATTGGTTAGATTTAAATGCCAAAACCGACTACCTGACAATGCACAATTGGCATATTTTGGTGTTTTGAGAGGTGCATAACTGATATAGTTTTATTAAAAACGGAACCCATTACTCTGCCTTTCACTGTCCATCCCTCAGTAGATTTTGTGTTTGTTGTGAGGTAGGGTTGTTGGGCACAATTTGCAACTGAATTCAGTGTTTCATGATGATAACATGCAAAGCATGAAGAATTAATCAAAAAGGGTGGCCTTGGTCATTTTGGTTACTCACCAGTGCCTGAATATCTGTCTGCTATTCGGTGGATGACACTGCATTTGAGGACTTGTAGGTTGTACCTTGTTTTATCATAATGCAGATGTGTAAAAAAGCGATTTACTTGGAAACCGTATGACAATGTCTCAGCACATCTAAATGCACAATATAATTCCAATGACAGATTTTGTGTCGATTCGTGTAATCAGATCTATAAATTGTATTTAAAATCTGACACGTAGGACAGTTTGATCACAGTGTGACCCCAAAAGCTCAACTTAAACCCTATCTCTTATATATTGAATATTTTTTAAGACATTTTCATTCTTAAGTAGAGTACATTAATATACATGTACAGCTGTAAAATGTCTCCACCTCTTTATTTGATGCAAACCGATGCTGGTATGTAACAGTGTTTGGTTTACTTTTAGGTCATTTTTGTCATTTATGTAATGGTCAGAAACCACTCTGCCAGTGAATGCTCTATCAATTATTAACCC
>JAOEGT010000009.1:883841-918045 GCA_025447795.1 Speoplatyrhinus poulsoni | reverse complement strand
TTTTTGTAGTCCTATATTTTCATAAATGTCTCCAAATCCTCAATTTTCAACTATAATATTTGCTATGAAACACATACCAAAGGCCTACATTACAGATCCTTGATTGTGTAACAGTATAAAAAAAGAACCTAAAAATACACAAAAAAAACAGCCTAACTAATAGTGTGTGTGTGTGTTTTGTTGCACTGGATTCAACCACAAGTATTCCTGAGTACTAGTCTTGCGAGACCATCCTGATCTCGCAAGCTTCAGTAAAATTTCGCCGTGAGAATCAGTCTGGAAAGCCAAATTTTTTATGTGTCCGAGTAGCAACTGAACTTTCCAATCAGTGTCGTGTTTATAGCTCTACGGGTGTGGTTTTCCAATCAGCGTTGTGTTTATAGCGCTACGGGTGTGGTTTTCCAATCAGCGTCGTGTTTATAGCTCTACGGGTGTGGTTTTCCAATCAGCGTTGTGTTTATAGCTATACGGGTGTGGTTTTCCAATCAGCGTCGTGTTTATAGCTCTACGGGTGTGGTTTTCCAATAAGCGTTGTGTTTATAGCTCTACGGGTGTGGTTTTCCAATCAGTGTTGTGTTTATAGCTATACGGGTGTGGTTTTCCAATCAGTGTTGTGTTTATAGCTCTACGGGTGTGGTTTTCCAATCAGCGTCGTGTTTATAGCTCTACGGGTGTGGTTTTCCAATCAGCGTCGTGTTTATAGCTATACGGATGTGGTTTTCCAATCAGCGTCGTGTTACTAGCTATACGGGTCTGGTTTTCCAATCAGTGTTGTGTTTATAGCTATATGGGCGTGGTTTTCCAATCAGCATCGTGTTAATAGCTATACGGGCGTGGTTTAGGTGTGCCAGATGGTTCATCCAATCAACTGCCAAGTATTATTTTGAAAGTACAGCCTTTCACAAACAGTTTCAATGTACGGCTCCCCAGATGGACTTGTGACAAAAAATCCTCTGGCATGTCAGGTTAACTGAGCACACCTTTACCACACAAAGACGTCCAGAGAACTTTGATTGTCAAGAAATTAAAAAAACTAAATTCTGTATAATTTTCCAAATGTCAGCAGCAACACGCGTGCAGTTATGAGCCATGTATCAAACACACACAACAGTATACACACACATTTCTACAGTGACACATAACTTCTACGTCAACCACACGTGTGTTCGTACCCTTTTATGCCCGTTATGAGAAAGATGAGGTTGCCATTTATTTTGGTGCAGTTGATGAACTTGTCGATGTTGCTGGCGTCCACCGTTTGAGACGTCTGCAGGCTGCCTGTTCCGATGCCGTCACACACTGGCCAAACACGCACAGACAAACAAACAATCAAAAGAAAAACACGAATGTTCAGCTTCTGTTATGGATACAGTAATGGGTCTGTAACTGACCACAGATATTAACCAGCTGGTATCCTGTTAGTAGAGCACCTACTAGAGCCACATCTGTTAATGGACATAGTTTGAAGTTGGGCAGAATTATGGTTGGGTCAGAAGGCTGCAAAAACCTCAACGAGCTAATGGTAAAGACAGTGTCCAATAATCCTACCCTATAGGTGCAATACAACTGACATAGGCAGATGTCACTCAAGCAAGGTCGAAACCCTGCTCCCTTGAGGGATGGGTTAAATGCAGAGGAAGATTTTTGCAACATGTATGTGACAATAAAAATTAACTTTACCCAAGACAGTCCTGAGAAGTCCTAACGAGCCACATTCCCTCAAAACACCTGAAGGTCTACAGAGGTGGTAAAATATGCTAAAGAGACTTCTCCAGGCCTAGATAATACTTAGATAACAACGAGACCTTTTATATGTTAATAATTACTTTGTCATTTGATGCTTTCATTTTCTATACAGTGTGTCTTTATTGAAAATAAACGCCGCTTTGTGAAATGAATGAATAAATCCATACAAATATACCTGTTTTGGTGAAGAGTTGAGGCGGAAGACCATATGTATGCATTGAAATTCTTTTGATGACTCGGTAAAGTACGGGGCCACTTCACAGCCAATTCCTCCGTTTAATGAATTCATTACATCGGCATTAATTACACTTTTGGTCCGGAATGAGCCCAGCGCTTCTGACGGCGGCCAGGTTGGGGCGAGTGTATGATGAATAAGCCTGGCATTAAGTGGCGTAACCAGTTTTTGATAGTGATTTATACCGGCCTATTGCATATCTGAAATGTTAATTTGTTATCATTTCCCACAGTTCCTTGGGCTATCCGTCATTAACGGCTACGCGCTGCATGACGGTGTAATCAACACATTGATGATGGCAGATGGGGGGGTAATCCTTTTGTTTTTCATTTAACGTTGGCCTTGGTATTTTTGTTACAGTATCAATGCATAGATAGTTCAAGGAAATGGAACTCTGTAGCGCGCTAATGCTGACCTTACGCTGGAAGACTTTGAAAATACTTCTAACAGACTTCTAAAAGGGTTGACACCCTCTAACACTGAACATACACTAGACCACTTTGAAAATAGTAAAATCAGACACCCTCTCACATCTAAAGACAATTGTGTCATTAGTCACAGAGATTTTAGTCTGGTGGCAGGCTACACTGTATCTCATAAAGAAATCAGAAGGTCCAACTAATTAAATAAATCATAATATAATCTAATGTTGAGCTGGTCTGGAACCTCAGACACATCCCTTTGAAAATATCCTGTTTTTGTGTGTAGCTGACATCAATCCACTTGCGTTTTTGGCTTTACAGAAAAGAAAATACAACAGTTTTAGGCCAATTTGCCCAAATGCTTGGTCTAGTATTATTGGCTAATAGGCTATATCTGTGACACCATATTTAAGTTTGTATTCAGGTTTGTCACTCACTCATATTCTGACTACCATCACTTTACACTTTGTATAGGCCTAATTTACATTCGCTTTGATGTGTGGCAGTGTTCGCAACTGAGCCAGGTTTTTTTCTACCATAGTTATATGTAGGGAAGGCTATTGGGAACGCATGTATTTACTTTTGTGAAAGACACATTTTGGACAGGTTCTACTAGGCTTGTGTGGATTTTTTAATAAACACATTTTAAGCATTCTCATGTGGAGGAGTTCCCTTTCGCAGGAACTGCCATCTATTACTTATGGTACAGGTCAAGGGTGCAGCTTTGACCTCTCAGCCATTTGGTGTGATTGTAGAGTTTTGTCGATTGGATTACCATGATCACATGATCATGTACCATAAGTAATAGATCTGGTCCCTACTCAGGGAACCGATGTTTTCCCTATAGACTAGGCCTACTTCAGCACTTTTCAAAACAAACCAAGGCTCATGTTTGCCGGTCTCTCTCCTTTTCGGTTGACAATGTCCAATTCACTTTTTGCATGAGCCAAGACTAAAAACTTACAATAACATTAAACATGTTTGATTTTGTCGGAACGTCGAGAAGAGAAAAAGTCTGACAGTTCCGATTTCCACCTTATGCCAAACAAACAATGACGGGAGCACGCTACAACTCTAGTAAAACACAGGATTTTTTTTCCGACCTTGAGAATATATCTGTGACATTGAAATCGCTTGGAAGTCGTTGGAAGGTGGAAGGCCTGCATAAGGCAGTGTTTCCCAACCCGGGTCCTGGAGACCCACTGCCCTGCATGTTTTAGATGCATAGAATGACGCATTCATTTTAATCCGTGTGTTAAGGGACAGTTTGTGTGGTTTTATGCTGTTAGGGCTTTTAAATACCTATCGGCTAACAGACCTTCTTCTGCAAGTTTATTAGAAAAATTTGTCCCCAAGGGCGTCACAAGGCCACTTTTCACAAATCAAGAACCTTTAACCTAAACCCTGGACTTCTGCATAAAACTACGTATATTAATAAACCAAGGTGATATCTTGACCCAACCAGCAGATGGAAAGAAAATACACTCAGCACTAAGACAAATGAAAACACAATATCCAGCTATTAAGTGCACCGTGAGTGAATATAGAGAGACATATTTATGAATCTGGGTGGGAGTTTGGGCATGCTAATCTGATGCTTAGAATGGAAGCTGTAGGCCAAAGCGTGAGCAGCCATCTGAGGAAAGGATTGCGAGGCTATCACACTGGTATTGGGGCTGAAATTAAAAGAAAACTGTCACATGTATTATCAAGCTCAATAGATTTGGTGTAATATGTATACAATTCACCACCAAAGCAAAGATAGAATACAGTTCTATCAAAACAAATCAGATTTCACTTGAGCTTTCTAATGCCAAGTGCACACTACACGATTTCAGGCCGATTTCGACCCGATTTAGTCGTGACCGACGCATTTTCGGGACAGAACGTGGCTCGTCGGGAGCGACGACAAGCGTCGTTACTCCGTGTAGTGTGACATATTCTAAGATAGGCTACGAGCCGTCTGCGACGCTTCATGACGTCCCGACGAAAAGACTAGCGTGTTAGAATTTTTTAAAATTTTCTCGCCTAGTTTGACATCCCCTACGAGGTGCTCCGACATATTCCTTCATGTTAACCAATAGGATGGATGCGTATGCTACTAAATAAACGTTTATACTTGTAGACTTTATAGTTCGGCACGGCTGCAGATTAGTCTATTCATTGACAGCTAGGGCATGAGAGGATCTGCACCACTGCTTCAGACCTGTGCCATTGTGTTTGTGTGTGTGTGTGTGCGTGTGTGCGTGTGTGTGTGCGCGTGTGCGTGTGTGTGTGTGCTTGAGAGAGCAAGGATCTGAAAATCCCCGCTTGCACGCAATGATTCAGTAGATATTTATAACTTGATTGGACCGCTGCGTGGCCTTGTTTTTTTTTAAATAAATGCCAAACAGTTGGAGAGGTTCAAACCAAAGCTGCTTCGACGTTTTCCTTTATTTCTTTCTTTATTTTTTTCTGAGCATAAAATCCCCAGCATCACACACAGCGCTTGTGTATCCATGATTGACAAATACTTGACCGGGCGCGCTGGGAACTATGATTGACAACTTCTTGACCCCTCCTCCCCGGTGTCATACGTGTAGTGTTGCCATTCTCCCTGCCAAGACACGTCAAGAATTTATCGCACAATGTTCGTCTAATCTGACATGGTAACAACCGTGAAAGACAAAAGAGTCGTGTAGTGTGTACCCGGCATAAGCGATTCCTGGGAACAACAATTGATATAAATATTTAGTATTAGCATTAGGCAGTGGTTACTATGCAGTGTTATTTGTTAGTCCGGTTAATTAAATGAAACACTTGAAGATTGCAATTGAAATACAGATATTCAATGTTTAGGTGAGATTTTGTACTGCATTAGGATAATTGTTGTCTTTTGGATAATATTGGACACATACACGCACAGTATGTATGTATTGTTTTACAGTTGTGTTTTGCTGGCCCTACTATCTTAAACTATTAGCTTTAAGTGCCGTTTAAAAAATGTAAATCCACAAAATGCATCAAATCTATATTCTGGAAACTACCACTGGCCTAAGCAAAACCATAAATATAGAAAAGTTCCAATAAACAAAGCCTAAACCTGACAAAGATTGAAACATTTTATTAAACAAAATGTTTAATGACAGCCCATAATTCCATATTTCCTAGCATTAGAGCTTTTAATCCCTGCATCTTGGAGTCATTTAACTCACTAATGGGTTTACCTTTGGGGCATATGTCTGTGCAGGGAATACACATCTTTATGCGGTTCTCTTCAACCTCCATCTTGTTGCTGGGGCAAGCACGAACACAGGAGCTGTGGTCCACCACAAAGTTGTCTGGAAAAGAGCCCCAATAAGGAATCTCTTCTTAGTTTGGTCAAGGACCATAGAATACAGTAACAGTACATTATTGTTTATCAGAATGTGTGGCAAAAAAGTGTGAAGAAAGTCATATTAAAGGTATACTCTTCAATTTGTGTCTGGAATTGATTATTTTTTTGTTCAAACCAGCAAGCAATACATTTGGGTATAATTTTGATTAATATTGCATGAATAGTATAGCCTGATATCAAGAACCAGGTGCTAAAAATACTAATCTCAAAGTGATTACAATTAAAGTAACGTCATTTGCAAACTTACTGTAAGGGAGAAATCTGATTAGGCCACATCGTAATCAAACGGTCGTTCATACTGATAGCGAAATCTGAATCCGTATTAGCGAACTATTGTATTACCATATAATGGAGCAGTATAGGATTAGGGCTTTGGTAGTTACATTTAAGTGACCACATTTCAGGACATATCTACACTTGCATGTGCATTCATTTGTGTTAATGAGAAAAAGAGACAGACAGACAGATAGATCCAGACAGACAGACAGACAGACAGACAGACAGACAGAGATAATACAAAGATAGTGCTTCTGCACTTAGATAGATAGATACAGACAGACAGATAGACAGATAGACAGATAGATAGATACAGACAGACAGACAGATAGAGACAGATAGAGACAGATAGACTGAAAGACAGATAGATACTGTAGTTAGAGACAGATAGATAGATAGATAGACAGACAGACAGACAGACGGACAGACAGACAGACAGACAGACAGACAGACAGACAGACAGACAGATAGATAGATAGATAGATAGATAGATAGATAGATAGATAGATAGAAGGCTGTTACCAATTACTTTGAGAATTGATTGATATGTAACGTATTGTATGTTGTTAAATGTGTAGCTACATTATCCCAGATGACATACTGCTGTCAGTATTATACACATGTTTGCTTAGGATAACTGGTATATAACCTATTCAGCTACGCCTGGCTGTACTTATTGTATAGTACAACAAGTCACTTTGGGGGAAAGCATCTGATAGGCGCATGTAAATGCTGTAATGTAAATGTAAATGAAACAAACCTCAAAAAAGAATAAGACAACAGACAAATGAAAAAAAGTACAAAAGGGAGCATTAAGAAAAAACAAAGTACAAATTAAATAAAAGACAAAAGAAAAACAAAACAGACTCACAGATTAACAGTTATTTTATGCTAAATTGCCTCTTACCATGACCATGACACAGGCTGCTCCAGGAAGCCACGAGTAGGAGAACCAGTGCCAGCTGCTGACAGGGAGAAGCAGGGTGGATGCAGAGCCCCAAAAAGAGGCCCCTCGAGCGGGTTGGCGTCGCCCCTGGACTGGGCAAAGGCATGGCACTGCCACGGCTCGGTTGGAAACAAGCAAGAGATGTGGGGTGGAGTATTACTTAACAGGGGTAGGCACTCTGTGGACAAAACAAAACAAAAAAACAGTAGTTCATTTAAAAGGAGTGGTGTGTAATGGATTAGAAAATAAGTATTGAGTATTTAAAGCGGAAATGATTGCCACCAGGGGGCAATACTCAAAGAAAGTTTATAATTAATTAAACACTCAACACTATACACTCTCATCTTTCATGAACCAGACCTTATAATTATTTTCACCTGCCACTGACTACAATTGTTTCTCTAAACGTACAAGTTCTGGCATGTCTAGAAAGCCACTGGTAGTTCTCAAGTTACAACAGTTTGCATAATCAAATGTATACGTTTAAAATAATTGCATTACCTTACATTTAATTTAATTATATCAGAAATACGTTCTTGAGAAACAATGTAAGTCAGTGGCGGATGAATAGAACAGTTAAAGATTCAGCATACGTCTGCAAGAAAACTTATGTTAACATAAGAAAGCTAGAGAGTTGAGAGTTTAACAAAGGTTCATTTGCACTCTAAATTAATTCTCATTAATCTGATTCACTAGGATAAAATGTAAAAAATCAAGAGTGGGTAAATTGTACAATACTTCGGACTGATACAGAAAAATGATCCCCATGAAGACTATTAAACAGGAATTCATGCTAAATCGGATTAAGTATTTCATTTAAACAGCACAATCCTGGGGATGCTGATGCTCAATATAGACAAGGAACATAATTAAATAGTTTATTGTTTGGTTTATTTCATCTTTATTAATAAGGATCCTTTGCTATTAAATCATAAAATAAGATACGGGATATGTGTGTGTGTATGTGTGTGTGTGCGCATGTGTGCGCGTGTGTAAAATATTCACTTTAGCTTTGACCTACTTCTATTGCAGTGGCACATTTAAGTGTTTCTGGGGCTAATTCAACAATAGCGTGTGCCACAGTAATGTGAAAACATGAATACAGGGCAAACTGGTAAGTCAGAAGAGCTCAAGTGAAAATGCCGCAAATCCAATAACAGCAAAAGTATCAGAAGACCTTGCTTTATAGATGTTCCCCCAATGTTAATCCCTAGCCTCGGGATCTCTTTCTGTCTCACCCTCCCTTTCCCTTCTCTCTCTCTCTCTCTCTCTCTCTCTCTCTCACACACACGCACACACACACACACGCACACACACACACACACACGGGAGTGTGAACATAATTCAATTGTGTTTTGCAGGCGGACGGACAAGATGAGCAGAAGCTCTGTGTATGGGAGTCAATAACTTCTCGGTCTCGCTGTCCCCAAGCAGACCACCACCTAAACATGATGTGGTAACAGGGAGTCTTTGGGGAGCCCCCCCCTCCCCCCACCCTCAGGTAACAGAAAAGCTTTGTAACAAAGAGTACCCCATCACCCCTAGGTGATGTATTCCACTCCATTCCACTCCACCATTCCTCATATTCTTGTAAATATGGCTACAGAACAGAACATACTGAACATGTTCTAGAGCTGTGGTTGTCAACATAAATGGTGTATGCGATTGATCAAATGTTTATGTCTATGCATTTGCCACTTCTTTCAGAATGTCATTGTCAACGTCAGGCTATAATATTTACCGCATTTAAATTTGTTTTGCTACTCCTAAGATGTTTTATATGTCCATGCATTTACGAAGAAACCACGCTTGAGATGCATTGTTGAGATCGTTTCATCTTTCAGAACACAGGCTGTGAGCCGACTGGAGAGGCTAGCTCACACTTCACACACTAAATGAAAACGGCATTTCCGGCAAGTTACATATTCATTCCTCAAACCATGTATTGGGCTAATGACCTGCTGGAACACATTACAGTCTGCCACTTCAAACTCCAAAAATAGCCTGTCTAAAAAAAAGATGGGAAAAAAAAAGACCCCACCACCGCCTATCTGATGTGGAGCTCTGTTTCTCTCTCAGCCCTACCCACGCCTTATCTAACGCGCCATAATGGACAAAGAATAGAAAAGCTTTCAGCATCCTCTTTTCAATTGAACAACGTGATAAGAACAATCTGATCAGCGCCCATGCAAGCACCCATTGGCAGCATGTTAAGTAAATTCTCCTCTTACACTAACTCAATTTGCCACCGCTAATCTAACTAAGGGCCACCGCTCTGCGCCGCAGCCGCGCGGCGACGGAAGCATTCCTCGCCCGTTTTGGGTCCCTGTTCGCCTGTCGTGCCATTATATCCCTCTATGACCCCGGTCTCACCCCATCTATCATTCTCAGCGTGTGCCATACCGCCCATTGTTTTTCACCTGCTGAGTAAACCTAGTCGCTAATCCAGTGCTTTCCTCCTCTCCTCCCCTCTCCGCGACCCCCTCCCCGTTCTGTATTTCATCTCCTCTGTACCTAGACATCACTAGCACTGCACCGCCACACCACATCCAAATCCTCTTCCTCCGCCAGCTGCCCGTACCGGCTGCTCCAGCTGCTGTTCGTCCACGGGCACAGTTCAAACAAAAGGGGGCTTAAGGCTCGCAGCATCTGTGGAGAGTGAGGCGAGCGGGCCAACACAGACACATTGAGACCAGGCCATGCATGGCTCTCTCTCTGTGACATTGATCATCTTTCTTGTTTTTATGACTGAGGCCTTTTATAATGGACACATACTGTCACCCTCTTAATAATATAGAGCGGCGAGAAGCAGTAAGTGACATTTTTGGTGAAACGGAGATGTATATATCAAGTCAAAGCTCTTGATGAGCTCAAGAGCTTTGACTTGTGCCCTTTGGCAAATTCTTAATACATTTGGAGTTATTCATTAAAAACCAAAATGGCGTAACTGCACTTATGCGCCCTTTTGGAATTGAGAAATGTATAATTGGTAAGGATTATAGGTTATATTTTTATTTTATCAGAATAGACCGTTATTTCTTGTAACAGTATGTATTGCTTTGTTCATATTGTCATCAGATGGACACATACATTTAGATAAAATTAATGAAATCTTGGTACCAAAATGGCAAATGCGAATTTTAAAAATATATTTGGGAAATGCTGTAAAGTTGGAAAAATTTAATTTACACCCCTCTAGTGCTCACCCCTTATATAAAATATGCATTAACGATTTTTTATTTAATTTCAAAATACGGTATATACAAATTAAATTACATTTACTACTACTACTACTACTACTACCACTACTACTACTAATAATAATCATATGAATATGAATAATAATATGAATAATAATACATATAAATCAATTTTAAAAATATGTTTTAATCATCTATAATTTTTGCCCAAAATGTAAATAGCTTGCAACCACTTTTTCCTACACAAAACATCAATATTAATACAGTAAAACAAGCATGTACAGAACTGGAGAAACAAAACCCTTATTGTGTAAAGATAATAACATCTGACTACATTTAAATAAAACCATTAATTCAGAACGTATTAATAATCTTTGGGACCCCTGTGGTATAGAGAAATGTGACACAGCGGGGCGGGGGGCGGGGAGCTCCGCTACCTCCACAGAGCGACAACGTACACTCAGACACATGGGGAAGATTGATCGGCATGGAGCCACGGCTACGCGGGGATGCTGATAATGACAGCACAGTGGTGGCAGTGATGAAATGAACATGGGTTATTATGCAGCCGCCCAGCTGATGAAATAACACCGCCAAGGTACAGAACCCCAGCCCACCGAGCTCCTCTGGGTCCCCCGCAGAAGATGACGTTTTTGTTTTTCTCACCTCTCCCTCGTCCTCCCCCTTTTTCTTTTTTACCCAGCATGCCGTTCTCTGCAAGTGGGCTGAGATGAGTGAGTCTCACAAGGCCTGTCTCCATGACAACGAACCGTCAGCTCTCGCAGAACTGAGTGGCGCCGTTTCCTGCAGTGCCGGTCGAGACGCCGTACCTGATGCGGCTCTGATACGTTCAATTTCCTCTCATTTATACTGATGCCACCAAATGAAGGGCACAACTGTAATCACACACATTTTGTGAGGATAATTAGAGAGTTTACCAGCAACGACGACAAGCAGCAACGGCATGTATCTGTTAACACGGACAATATAGACTAGGCTACACTGCCAAACAACCAAATGGATTCTGAGACACCGTAAAACTGCTCTAAAATCTTTAATGGATATCAGGACTGAAAGTTAGAGGCTGGTTTCTGTAGTTATTCCTGTACGTTCTCACCTCATTAAAAAATATGAATTAAGTTCATCTGGATTTTTGTGGAAAACAATATACAGAAGTTGGGGGGAAAAAAAACTGGTCCAGAA
This sequence comes from Speoplatyrhinus poulsoni, assembly GCA_025447795.1. NCBI lineage: Eukaryota > Metazoa > Chordata > Actinopteri > Percopsiformes > Amblyopsidae > Speoplatyrhinus > Speoplatyrhinus poulsoni. Next base: position 906,641 of record JAOEGT010000009.1, on the reverse strand, counting down.
AGCACAGTAGCAGTACTAACCAAACATACTGTCTGATCCCAACCATGTCCTGTCAGCCATGATTCAACTATTTCATTTTCACTACGAACCGTTTACCGGCTCTAGGGCAAATGATCGTACCATTGAGCACCAGTAAATTTGACGGAAGTGTTTCTGTCTGGAAAGTAGATACAGGATTGGAACTAATACTGCCTGCTGTTCTCCTGTGAACCCTGCACCCTGTGGCAATGATGACACTCACACACACACACAAACACAACACACATGCGCGTGTGCGCACACACACACACACACACACATGCACACACACACACACACACGGCAGATGGCAAATCATCATGGGGTATATTGGCACTCTCTCCCACACTTTCCTTCTCGGGCTCTCTTTAGCACACATGCATACATAGAAAGACACATGCATACACACACACACGCACGCACACACACGCGCACACACACACGCACACAAAAATAGGGGGAAAATGGACAAGAAAGAGAAATGAAAGAGAAATAGACATATCATGGTCATTGCTATTCTTTACCAATTAAACATTCAAATAACAAGTGCATTCATGGCAATGAAGCCCATAAACCTGGAAGCCTATTAGCTAAATATGTATACATGCCAAATGTTGAAAAATATGTTTAAAAACAAAAGAAAAAACTAATATGGCCACTGTAATTTCCATATGCATGCCAGCACTTAAAGTTTTAAAGATAATGATAAGATTTGAGCTTCAGCCATTTGTAGTGTTACAGTAGGCCTACATATGTGTTTGCTATCGGGTGGAGGTAGAAATTAAAAATATGAATCGCCTGAACAATGTTAGGCTAGGTGTGTCTAACCAACATATAAACAGCTTCAGTCGCCCTTAAAGCTAGAAATGACACGGCTCTGATTTTCACACAAAAAAATGATCAATTTCTAAGATACATTTAAATTCCCTGCTGATTTCACCATAAGATGTGTCATCATTTAATAAAATGCTAATCTTACAACACGATGAATAATGGTCCATTCTGACGTCTCCAGGATTCCTCCAGGATTAGTACCTATGATTAGTACAGGACGGGCTAACCAGAGTAGAACCTGCCAAACTGAAATAAAGACTAGCTGACCTCAATCTCTGGAAGTCTCTGGAAGGCAGGGCAGAGCCACAGGGGCTCAGCAAAGATGCAGTAGGTACACCCACGCAGCTCTAAGGGGTTTGTAATGGACGTTTAGGCCTCCTATGAGCCCGACAACAGATGGAGAGGAAATGTGTTAACATGTATATTCTACTATGAAAATGTCGTACACATACAGTAGGGCAGATAAGAGCAGAGGAAATGCATTAAATGTATTTATAGGCATTGGGGTAGGTGGTCTAGCCACAACACGTGTTATTGGGTTATGCCTATAAAAAATGTGTCAGCCAGTGTAAATCTGATTGAATTGTACTGTAGCTTTCCACTGAATGAAATATGAGGGCTAGTCATTTTTGACCCCTATGTGATAGGAGCACCCTCCCGCCTAAACGCTAGCTTGGTTCATATTTGTTTTATACTACAGTAGTTTTGACATGATTGTTTATATATGACATTGATTTTTTTTCCAGAACCTGAAACCCTAATATATGCACACCTTTGCTGGTGACAAGAAAGATATGATGGAAGGCTTGATGTATAGTGCAGTCTATAAACACTGGAGGGAAAAATAAACACTTTTCATGATATGAGGGATAATTGTACAGTATACGTTACAAAGGGACAGATTGTGCTCTGCGGATGTGTGCCCGTCCACACTTAAAACACATGATCATCTGACAAAACGCATTCATCCTGTGCTGAGTCGTCACAGTCTTCAGAAGCCCTACTGCTGGCTCATTAGGTAGGCTGATGGTTGAGTCCTTGTCAGCTCACTGTCCAATTAGCATATCTGAGCCTGACACAAGACCTTTACCCGAGCAAGAGCGAGAACGTACATACTGATGTTGACATAGCTATGCACTTGCATGCTCGGCCCCCAACTCGTAGATGGTTCTTATAAGAAGGCATGCTGTAATGCCATCCTATTAAATGCATAATCAATAATTCAAATGTAAATTCAAAGACTGCTTCAGATCACATGAAAAAAAAAAAACGAGAAAAAATAAAACAAAACAGGAGGACAGCGAATGCTTGAATATATTATCTGAAAGTAAAATTACCATTTAAGCTTCGCTTGCACCGTTATTTCCTGTAAACACGATTGTGCATAACATTGAGAAAACTGTTGAAAAAGCTGATTTAAAGTTACTGTTATTAGTCGTTAACATTTTTTTTTTACAAAAACAAAATCAAGCTTAGGAAACAATAAAGCTTCAACCAAAATTAACATTTTGGAATAAAGATGTAATAAAATGATCTCTCTGTCTGTCTCTTTATCTGAATATTGTGCCTACAGTACACTGTGGCTGTCATCACTCAAAGCTGTGTTATTACTCCTCAATAAAGAAAGCGATTAAAAGCCCATCAAGTGGAGCACATATGTGTGAACGGCTGCAAGCCAGGAGACACCGCACCCAATTAGCAAGCTTCCACTGCGCGGCAACATGAGCTCCTTGACAACGGAAAACATTTGTCGTATTCAAAACCATAGTCATCATGCATACCCATTATTTTTTTCCATTCCATTTACATTAATATCCCCCATCCTGGGAAAAAAAAACAGCTGAAATCATTTGTTGTAGCTCTTTAACACAACATAAACACAAAGAGCCAAATAAGCACTCTTACTGTATTAAGTCAATTATTTCTTGGTGTTCTGGCTATGTCTGTGCCATGCTCAAAGCAGGAAAAAGTCTAATTAGACTGACCATTTTAACATACACTTCCCTAGTGAGCATGTGTTCACAATAGGCACTACAGTGATCACGCATATAGTACATTTTCACTATAATTCATTTATTGGTTAGAAGGAGCCGGCCTGCATTATCTAAGGTCCCCACACACACAATAACAGTGGAACGTGTGCATGTAATCTCATATTATGTGTAATGCATTTGTGCCATCAATTGTGTTGTGTTGTAAAAAGAGATGCCATTAAAGCTGCATTACCTTTACTGTAGATTGGAGTATTTCTTGTTTGACCTATGATGGAACATGCATATATACCCACCACACAACCCATACCCATATATTCTCTCACACAGTTATCATGCCTGCTGAACCAACGCAGAAGAGAATAGGTTATGTTCATGGATATTCTGTATTGTATGGCAACTATAAAAGAACAACTGAATAATAATAATATAATAATAATATACTAAAATATACATACAGTACTTTCCTAATATGAATCAACAAAGTATAACCTAACTTGCCACTTTGGTCATCTTCTCCTGTGGCTTCCACAATGTAACCAGAATTTTGATATTGACAAATAATGGATTGAATATTACCTGGCAAATTAAAAAAAAAACATATTTTAACAACCTAATATTTTAGAACTGTATTTGTGTGGCTTTTTCAATTTGTGTCAAATTGCAATGGAGAAAATTGCAATATTGTAATTTTATTCAATCCATATAATTAAAAATACTATTTTGCATGTGGTTGGAAGGTTGTAATGAAAGTTGTTGAGGCCTGAGGGTTCAAGCTGTGTCAATGGTTAGTGTGGTGAATGCAGGTACAGATGAAGCTAAGACACTTAAATCTCCATAACTGACTAAATCAAATGCCCAACATACATACAGTACACTGTATTATATATATATGTACCCCTTAACAGACAAGGACAGGTACACAAAAACTCTACACATGCTTACAGATCCAGGGTTGTGTAGAAGTATCAGATTATTTTTCTCAACACGCACAGAGAACGGTAAACTAGCAAAATGCAAGGAGATATTTGGTGAATTTGACAAAAAATTTATTATCTTACATTTAGCTTGCAAAACCTGACTATACCTTTAATACACTAGCTTGGAAGAAGGAGAAGGGGGAGCAGTGCTCCCAAGCAGGCACAGCTGAGTCACCCTTGTCATGTGGTTGTGTAAACATTGTAGAATGTACAGTAAATGTTAGGTAATTTATCTTAAAATGTACCATTTGTTGGTGACAAAACTAGGGTGCCAGCTGGGAGGTTTTATAATACTTGTGAAGTGACCAAGTGAAATGAGATGAATTTGCACTAACTATAGGCTAGTTCTAAATAACAAAAGGATTTGTACTGTACCACGCAATACACTGATATTCAGTTTGTGAAGCATATATTTATAAGCCTTTATTCAGTTCATATCTCCAGTTCCAATGGGAAGCAGGCCTAGTTATTAATTTCTGTGAGAGATATTCCTGTGTTTACCCAGAATGAAACTCTCTCCAATGTATTGCCGCCATGGTATCACCTGTCACATGATCGGCCCTCTGAGAGCTAATTATCTCTTAACACTGGAACTGTGAGTACGAACAACACTGGATATAGGCCTATGTGCACCAGAATACAAGCAAACTATTAGGTATTTAAATTCTTGTTTTAAAACAATGCACAAAAGGAATGCAAACAGCAGAAAAAAATGATTTTGTTGTTTCGCTACAATTGGTCACTATTAAATTTTAGTGTGACATTTATGGGGCTTGGTAAACAACATATGATGGTTATATTTATCTGTAACTCTGGCAGCCAGCCATAGCAACTGCCACTAACCAACCATAGCTTTACTTCTGCATAGAGATTTGTGACAATGAATGAATTTCTCCTTGAGAGACGATAAAGTTGTCAATGGAATTGAAAGCTGGAGTAATGGGGTAGAAAAGCGACATTTGTCATCATTGCTAAAATCACAGTAAAGTGTGTACCTGTCAGTGAGAACTTCTTGTCCAGGTTCATACCAAAGCCTGCAAATGATTGTTGTCCACACAACTGACAAACCGTTGCTCACATCAACATCATGCAAATAATTCCTCCATCTTGTCCTTTTCCAGCTATATTGAGTTCCACAACAAAATATCTGCATATCAAAATCTGTTAATTAACATGAAGAAAATAAAACAACAACAACGGCCACTATGAAAACATGCTGGTTATACAGATATGTCCACCAACCACACTGTGCAGCTCTATATAAACAATAAAAACTGTAGAAAAATATATTATTTCCTTTTACATTTTTTGGCACCAAATGCCACACTAAGCACCTTAGTAAGTAACTCAGACAAAACAAAGGCTTTGTGAGGCGCAAACATACACACGCACGTGCGCAAAGATGCAATTACTCCACTATCTTTACATATATAACAGTTTGCATGTTTAAAATATATAATAGTGGCTGTTGCCAGTTTGGTTTTGCCAATATGTATGCCTCTCAATCAGCCTATATCCTACAGGGGAATATGGTGGCCCAGTGGTTAGCACTGTGGCCTCACAGCAAGGAGGTCTTGGGTTCAAGCCCTGGTTGCCCTGGTTGCCCTGGTTACCCTGGTTGCCCTGGTCTTTCTGTGTGGAGTTTGCATGTTCTTCCTGTGTCTGGGTGCTCTGGTTTCCCACACTGTCTAAAAACATGTTAGGTTCACCCTCCAGCCAGTGCCATTTGACCAGTGGCTCCAATCTGGAGTTGGCTGTGTGACAATAAAAGCACCTTTATAGAGAACACTACTGTATAAGCAAACTCTTAATGCCAGCATCACAAATGTCACCACCACATAAGTTGATATGATAGCTACGCACAATGACCAAGCAAGCAAACTGTACTTCAATTAAGATACTAGGTATTCTCCCTCCCACCCCCTGATTAGGCAGTTTGCCTTCTGCTAGGTCAGCCATCCCATCTTTAATGACTCCTGTCAGTCAAGGATGTAACTGTCAAACTTAGTGAATGGCGGCACTTCTCCAATCCGTCCAGTGATTGGATAATGAGATGCATGTCAACACATTTCAACATTAAAACTGCACACTGTTAGCATTAACAGTGCAGAGAAGCTGGATAACCCCACAGCACCCTGGAATTAAAGAAAAGCTAAATTGCAACTGTGAGCAGAAAATTAAGATGTTGATAAGAGAGATAAAGATGGTAGACAGAAATAGAGGCACATCACCATGCAGCAATATCAGAATAAGATGCTGGTTTTGCATAGTGAATAGAGGGTTGTCCTCAGTTTTGACAGTTTGACAGAAATAAAGAGACACGGGGCTAAAGACGAGAGCTAGAGAGGAGAGGAAGGGAAGAAAGAGAGGTTCTGGTGCAGTGTTCATTATTCATCCCTGCTGACATATCACAATGTGTGATTCATCTGGAAAAGGGCATCAGTCAAGTCACAACCCATCTACTTGCTTTCACTCATTTGGCAAACACACACGCATACACACACACGTGTATAGTATTTGTGGACATGTGCCCACTTATTCAATTTCACTTCAGCAGTAACCAATAGATAACCACAACATTGCCATTCCAGAATCATTATATTCAATTTAGGAATTAAGGTTTATCAGAGGCAAATTTAGCAGTTAATTCATTACCTACAAAAAAGCAGTGTATTCAACATGGCTGTCAGTTCAATGTGTTTAGACGGCATGGAGAGAAGAAAAGAGATGATGACTAAAAGCAGTATACTGTAGCTAAGTAACTTCATTTTGTTATATGTTGATTTGTTTGTCAGAGTTTGACAATGAGAGGGGATGGTTTGCCTGTAGGCCTTTGCCCACGTAGGCCTACTGTAGGATACTGTAATAAGCCTTGTCAAAAACATTGCTTTCAGTATATAGTTCAACTAGATATGCCTGCCTTTTCATGGAAGGTGTGGCTTGATGCCTGGCCAGAAAAGCATGGAGGATAGGGAATTGATTTGTAAAAATGTGTTGTGAAAATCTTGAATGTGTAAAACAGAACAATAGTCAATAAAATACATACATCCAATTGGAGTATTGTCATCTCATTCATAACAATGGGCTAGGTTATAGCCTACCAGGTCACAGAAGAAAAGCATATATTTTAATTAGTCTACAAAAGAAAGTGTGGGATATGTTTGAAGGCAGCTACACGTAGCTCCAACAACCATGGCATATACAATGTGTAGATGTGGCATTCAATTAAATTACTATTGCCTACAGTTAACTTATCAAACTGCTTATCTGGTAAATCTATGGGATAAAATACAAATCAGAGGCCCAATGTAAAAAAAAAAAAAGGCTATCCAATCCGCTTGTTTAAAATAACAGAAGCAAGTGCAACCCCCCATTGTCTAGAGGAAAGCCTAAATACCTCAATCAGCGTTACCACCTGGTACTCCAATTTTGGAAAATTATCCAGTTTTAGGCTACGACCACAAATAGCCTATGCATAGCGCATTTTTATTTAAATTAATGTATTATTATTATTATTATTATTATTATTATTATTTGATTGACGACTACAGTACAGGCAATGCTATCACATTGAATGCATTCTTCGCAATTTTAACCACAAGAGCAGGAATTTAATCGCGGAAACAAAGGTGGCGCTACTTTGCCAATCTGCGAGGATTCCTCGTGTTGGCAGTGAACAATGGGGAGGGGGGGAAAGGGGAACGCGCAGGCACGGAGCTCTGTGGCCAGCCAGGTAATCTCCACATAATACTCGCAATGTAGTTACACGTTTTAAGAAAACTCAAGAAGTAGGCCTAACGACCTGAAATTCAACTGCAAAGTAGACGAATATTCACCCAGAAATATAGCCTAGGCCTACTTAAATATGTATCGCAGAAATATTCGCAAATGACTGTACAATTTGTGATGATATAGCAAATTATAACAAAGTCAAATGTGTGAATAAACAACGATCGGGTGGGGTGGACAACATTTCCCCGTGCAGGATGAGTTACCTTGGTAGGAAGTGTGCTTCGTCCTCTTTACTGTCTGGTAGATTCATGTGGATGTGCAGTTGAAGCTTCCTCAGAAACAGATATAACAATGGTAATCCGGTAACGCTACACTAAAAGGGTTGTATTTTTAGTGGATTCACTCATGTTTCCAGCTGTCCTGTCGACGTCGGGACCACGGCTTCACTCAACGCTTTAGCCGGGGGACATGCTCTTCGGCCGGCATTAGATGGTGCTGGTTGATGTCATTGATACTCCCCGCTTTCCTCCTTAATGCCCTCTTCTCTGCCTCTTTCTCCTCTTCCTTTTCGCTCCCTCCCCTCTGTCTCTCCCACACACCGGAGCCCTCCCCCTCCCCTACACATGACGTGATGCAGTCTGGATCTCCAGTAGCAACCGTATCCCCCATCATCACCCCCCTCCATTCTATAGTCCCAGCGCTGGACCGCTGGTTGTGTTCAGGAGGTTGTGTTGAGGCAGATTGGTGTTGGTCGTATTTACACTGTTAATACGAGTACGGGTATTCTGTGCCCAAATGTGCTACTGTAAAATGTGCAGTCTATTTGTGCACAGAAATAGGCTATACAATAATTTGTTTAAATTCTAATAGGCTATTGCATATAGACCTAGGTTGAGAGTTTGATGAAAATGTGCACGGACATAAGATATATTATTTGTAATATAATATAGTTTAATAAATATTACAGCCTATACGGTAGATTATAGTCTAGGCCTAAATATGTAAAAATATTTCATTTTATGTAGGTCAAACAATATTAATCAGTCTACTATAAAACACTGCCACCAGGCACCAGCACGTTACAAATAAGTAGGCCAGGAGAATGTGGTGCAGCCTGTCATGATGGCTAAACTAACTAAAAGGAGCATAATTTAGCCTAAATAAGCAGGGTCCACGCACACACACACAGTACATTAACCTACTGTATGTTTGTCATGGACACTCAGGCAGATATAGGTCGATTAGGCCTGCTGCCTAATTAGGCCTACTGTAGACTTGCCCAAGTAAAGATCAACAACGGCTTTCGCATGTAGCCTATTTCTTTTTCACTACTGACATCTAGTGGGGTAGAGTGATATTACCCAAATGTAACGTCTATTTTTGGCAATATAATTAACTGCACACACTTCTGAAATGTAGACAAATCAGTATATCAGTATATAAGACTCATACCTGATATTGTGCCAGAAAGTTTGAAGATTATCTAACAAGTCAATCTGCTAAACACATTTCACAACATCCGGTCAAACAGGAAAACAGGGTTTTAGTGTTTTAGACAAGCTTATTTGCAGACATAATTAAATAGTTAAATGAAAATACTTGTGCTTTCCAGAGTACAGCAGAGGCTGTTGTCATACCCTCTTAACAGTCACACTGTGTCCTGCCTGCCACACACACACAGTCTACAGTGGACCTCATTTCTGCTCACGTCTGAGGTGAGGGGTGAAAGGTCCCTAAATTTAGCAGGGGAAGTGGCGCTGTCTCCACCACTACCGTGCAGTAGTGACGTTCATTTCATTCTATTTATACACTAAGCTGCGGGATGCTGAAAGATCATGTTTCTGTGTTACGTTTGATTTCCATGTGCTCATGTTAAACTTTGAGTGCAGTGAACAGCCCATGTTTGGCAATCATGAATATAGACCTGGACTGCTCTTATAATTACTGTATGTTGTATGAGTAATTTAATAACACTATTATTTTCAATATGATAAGCATAGGGTGTTTATACCCAGCTGGCTGTAATGATTAGACATAACCTGTAGTCTACTCTATATATTGCACATAACAAAAACCCTAGTCTAGCCACCAAGCAGGAGTTAGCAGGGACATTTTTATATAAAAGTCAAGAACCATTTGTTAAGGGATGACTAATATAGGGCTAAGACATAAAAGGTGGATTTAAAACCACAAAAACTAAGAATAAGATACAGTAAAGGACAAAGAAAATGTATGCATTTGTTTCTCCCAAAGATAAAAAAAAAGAATTGATTCTAATTAGCTTAAGCAATATGGGGGAAAGAATTAGAGAATCGGCAACTTCAGTCCATGGGAAAGCAAACTGTTCTACCTAATGAACCCCATTTATCCACCTTCCCCCAAGACATCATACTTAATACCAGTTAACAATAACCAACTCAGTGGACACTTAAAACTGTTGTAATACTGAATTTTATTCAAGTATCTACAACACACTTAAATTCTTGAATTATCTTAAGATAAATGAACATTCGGTAAGTTGAGAAAGATATAGGCAGCAGCAGTTAATAACCTGGATATTGTATGTTTAGGGTTTAGAGCTTCTTAACTTGCATTCAACTTGGTGGTGCTTATACAGACAGAAAAAAAAAAAAAAAAAAAGATAAAACATGTTATTGAATATAAGACAAATTACGTCTGAAGAGCCACTTGTAACATCTTTTTAAACTGCATCTGCAAAATAGCATAATTCCAAAACAGACATTGCATGATCTTGTATAGCCTACTGTCGACTTTAGATTCACCCCAAAGCAACAAACAGGAAAGCAAAGCCTCTTTGGTTAAAACAGAAAACCCCTGGGACTGCTACTGTAACATTGAACTGGACAAATGTGTTGGTGGTGATGACAATTTCTATATTGTCTTTCTGGTTTGTACAAGTTAATGGGGCAGATATACAGTAATATTATGATACAGATCAGTTACATTAATTGTCAGTTGAGCAGTTCTAGGTTTAGTCAACTCTTAACTCTGAATGTATTTTGTGCTTGAACAATATTAGCTCTGATTTGGCTCTCACTGCATAGATTAGAAAATAAATGTGCACTGAAGAGAGATGGCCATGCATCTCTTTAAGTAAAGAGGGATATAACCATAGAATTATATAAATAACGGGTATAACCAATCATTCCTTTCACCATTATAGAGTTGGCCATGCATCTCTTTAAGGGGGTATAACCCATCATTCCTTTCATCATTATGTAATGCTAGCACAGCAGACTGTCAAAACACATAAATAAAATATCCTATTTTCTACAAGCCTATATCCCTCAAAACACTTGCATCGCTTAGTTTGCATTGGAATTTATAGCATTTAAGTTTGTTTATAGTTCACCCATATTATTAGCACAGTAGTTTTTCACAAATCTGAAATTTGGCACAGTAGGTTCAACAAATTCTCCAATCAAATGAAACAGTTGACAGAATATTTGCACAATGCCAAATTGATGAAAAATAGAAGGGCATGATGGTAAAATCAGGGGCCCCTGGTGTTCAGTTTGTTAAAGTGGGTGTTATTTTTATGAACTTGCCAAAAACAAATAAATCAAGCAAGCTATTATATTCCCTCGTTACTCTCCAATGTAGATTATCTGGCTAAATTATCATAAATCCCACCCTTCACACAAGCCACTGCCCTAATCAACTTTATTTTAACTTGCAGTAGGTGAAAATAGACCTAAAAAAATGCATTAAAGCCAATGAAGAATTTTCATTTCAACCAATTTCAAATTGCAACAGATTCTTTGCATCACTTAAGACATGTTCAAGAGTCCACAATGGATGACCGTCAGTACATCAGCCACAGGCTTAAGTCTGACGCCCAGGTAGTTTATTGCTGTGGATTGGTCTCAGCCAAGGCAGAGCGGGGACAATAAGAGAGTCAAGAGGAGGCAGAGATGAGAAGAATCCCGTGGACAGGAAGGGGAGTAAAGAGGTGAGGGGACCCTAGTGGACATTGGTGGTCAGTGCAGCTCTATAAATGCCTCCATCTCTTCTGAGATATGCCCCTTGTAAGGCAGTCTGTGTCGTTCAACTGCGCGCGCCGCCAGGCACTGGAGGGTGATATAGTTCAGCGGGTACAGGGCGGTGTGACCGCTGCTCTGCTCGTCCAGCAGCTCGTATGCCGTCTTCCTCTGTGCGTTCGTGACATCGAAGTGGGCCCCGGCCTTTACCAGCAGCGCCATGATATCTGGGCAACCGTTGCTGGCGGCGACGTGCAGCGGCGTGTTGTTCTCACAGTCGCGTGAGTCGACGTCGGCCCCGCACTCCAGCAGCAGCGACGCCACCGCCTGCGACGGGAAGCGTCCGACGGGGTAGCGGCCCACCGACGTGGTCTCCTTGTCTACGGACATGTGCAGGGGCGTGAAGCCACTTCGCCCCCGGGGATTCAGCTTCAGCAAGCGGTACACGGTCTGCTTCTTCTGGTGCTCCTGCTCCGGGCTGCACTCCAGCTTCTCCAGCAGAAAGATGAGGTGGAGGATGATGGACAGGGCCTTGGTGAACTGGGGCGCTTCTGGAGGGTTGTTCCTCTGGGCCACGGCCCTCTCCACCTCCCGCACACTCTTACCCAGCACGCCCATCAGGTCCTGAAACGTGATGCGCGTCGACAGGGTGCCCTTGGCTCGGTCCTGCAGGACAAACGAGAAGAGCTCGGCGAAGGACAAGAAGCTGGAGGCCGTCATTGGACTGAGGGGGTCCAGGTTGCCCTGCTGCATGTCTAAGGCGTACTTCCACAAGCTAATGCAGCGCTCAAAGTTGCCAGAGTCTGCGTACACAGCTCCCCTGTAGCGGATGTAATAGGAGGTGTCCGGGTGGGAGGGACCCAGGATGCGCTCGCGGACCAGCAGGGCCTGCATCCTCATCTCATCTGGGTCTGTGATCAGCGCCTCCAGCTCTTCAGCACTGCTCACTTCTCGAGCGCAGTCGTAGGCGGGAATAGGGGGACCGGGTGGGGGTTTGACCAGGGGACCAGCTTTGTCTCCTGGTTGTCTGAGCTCCATCGCTCTCCTCCAGTATCTCATTGCCCCGAGGAGATCGCGTTTTTTATCCACAAAGGTGGCCCCCAGCAGCTCAAGCGCATCTATCCGTTCTTCTCGTGAGGAGCGAGGCTGATGGGCAAGGTACTCAACTATGTTAGTGTGACCTGTTACACTCGCAGCCAGGAGTGGGGTCATTCCATATCCATCTCGTTCCATGCGAGCACTGCACTTCAGCAGCATCTTCATTATATCCAGGCTGCCTGATTCGGCGCAGTCATGTAGGGCAGTGTTGCCCTTCACACTCTTGCGGTTGACATCAGCACCACGATCCAAAAGGAACTTGGCAATCTCTTTGTGGCCCTTATAGCAAGAGATCATAAGACATGTGTGGCCGTGGCGGTTCGCTACCTCCATGTCGGCTTTGTGTTCCACCAGGTAACGTACGATCTCCAAGTGGCCATCAAAGCAGGCAGCTCGCAGGGGCGTTGAGTTGGTCAACGTAGCGTTGTTGACAGAGGCACCGTGTTTTAATAGTGTTTTTACGACAGGGAGGTGACCGGCTGCCGAGGCGGCCCACAACGGAGGAGCTCCCTCGATCGTCTCGCCGTCAAAGTTTACTGAACCCCCAAGCTCAACATTTGCCTTACAGTGTTCAAGGAGGTAATCTACCACCTCTAAATGTCCGTATCGTGAGGCGATCAACAAGGGGGTGCCCCCCTGTGTCTTCTCCTCGGCTAAAGCCTCCAACTCCTCAGGAGTTTTGTTGCTCAGCAACTTCTGGATAAGTTTCAGCTTACCATCTCTGGCCGCGTTGAAAACCGCCGTCATGATATCCATTTTAAAGACTGTGTGCTAACGCCCCGGCTACCAACCCCATAACCTTGCATTTAGAGAACAAAATAAGACTGTATTTACATTATGGATCGGAGAAAGCCAGCTCTGGATTTGGTTTCTAGCTCGCATCTTCCTGCCATTTTGAGGGTGCTGTCAAGATGGCGTTTGTGTTGTATGACAGGTCTATGTTTACATTTTAGTCCGGGCATGTTGGACTATGTAGTTCTAAAGATATTGGGTTTACCTATTCTTGTAGGAAATATATATAGTAAGGAACCACAAATACCATGATGCACGAGAATCGAATCAACTGACAGTGTCGGTTGTTATGCTAGCCTGGATGCACCAATATACAAAATTTAACATTTTAGTAGTTTGTTTCAAGGTGACCAATCGCTAAGTATGTTTTAAAGGAGTTATAAAATATTTTAGAATATATGATTTAAATAAGAATTTACTTTGATTTTTCTTTCTCATAAAAATAGGCTATTATCGACTGTGGAGTGAAAGTGGCAATTATGCCACAATTGGTAATTTCAGGTGATTATCGTTAAATGTCCTATTAGTGTAATGCCGGTAGGCTACTTAATTAATTTCACCCACTGCACCATGCAGTTGAATAGGTTACAATTAAATATATATTTGTTGGCCTATAGTCTATAAATAGGCTACAACGTAACACTGTTTACAGTGTTTAGCCTATTTATTTTCAGTTATGGACATCAACATTTACAGAAAAATAGTTCCGGACCTGAATACATTGTTGTGAGTAGCATGTGAGACCATGAATGTCCACTTGAGGGAGCCAGCGTTATAACAGTGTTCTATTGATAAAGTGAATTGCTTTTCTCGATTCAGTAGTAGTGTCTCCCGTTGTGGCGGCTACAGGCGACAACACCAATGAAAATATAACGTTTTAACGTGACCTATTTAATGTATGCTGTTTAGCATTTAGGCTACAGTAGCCAATATTATTATGAACATTTTGCCTACACTACAATAGGCTACAGTACGCCCGTTATTGAAGAGACCCTATACTATGCATCGGCTATACATTCAATGTCGGTTAAATAGGCTACATATGTGGTAACTCAGCAGTTTGCCTAATCAATTTGGCTAATTATGTTTTTTATTCACAAGAAACACGGTGGCATGGAAATGTAAGCTATATTTTTGTTGAACAGCAGCCAGTGGCAATTAAATGAAGTGATCTAAAATGAGTGTATTGTTTTATATTGTGGTAGCCTTTATTGGTTAACCTGTATCACAGTAGGCTTATAAAGTATGGTAAGTAACCATTTAACTCACTTTGCCCACGTACTAATGTGTTGTTTTATTTGCTTGTTTGAAGTGTATTAAAGGCTTGATATTCCATTATTCCTTTATTCATGAATAGCTAGGTCTAAATTTTCATATTCAGGTCTACTTTTATTTATTTATTTATTTATTTATTTATTTATTTATTTTTGCCTCAGAATGGCTTTAGAGTGGCCCCTACAATGACTTTACAGTGCAATGTAAAAAAATAAATAAAGTCAATAATTATCCCTATTTAAAACTTTGGACTGCGGCCAGTAGACTTGTTAGCTTTTACCAGCACACTATATAGAGGACTGCACTTGTCGGCACAATTTTTAATTCATTCCATGGGAACTCTCCTCAAGGTGAAAATTAATTGTGTACATGGCACCCTGATAGCAAAGACCATCCAGAATCAATACGATGTCTTATGATCATCAATATTCTTATGTTACAGAAGCTCTTGTGAACGTGGGTGAAAAACGTTTGCATCCGTCAAATAAGGTGCATTCCAATTTAGTCATGAGCCTCTCCGAGGCAGTAACAACTTAATATATTGCAAATAATAAAGAGATGCATCATAAGTGGTTACTCAGCACAACATGCTGATAATGAAGTAGCTACCCTCATCCACAGAGCCACATTCAGATGCACAGGAAGACACAAACATGCAGACACTCACGCTCACGCACACACACACACACAGTTTTGGCAGAAGTCAGAGTCCTAAATGAATAACAGTCCCTACTGCTGACAATAAATATTAATGGGAGAAATAACTTTATAGCCAATAGTCACTTTATTAGTAGCCAATAGTGGGGATGTTGATGATGGTTATTAGATGTCACTCTTGTTCCTGCTGGACTGAGCCAGTTTTTAAAGACACACTGAATCCAGTTCAGTAGGCACAGGAGTACACAACTCCCATTTATTTGTGTTGTTTTGGACCAAAAGTTCATAGTTTTGTTTGTAAAATAAAAAATACTTTCTTCCCAAGCATGTGCCTTTCATGGTGCAGCTAGAACGCCTGTGTGTGTCTGGACATGCAAGACTTTTACAACATTCCTGCTTGATTTACAGATTGGCCTGGCCCTTCTACCCTTTGTGTCCTGCTTGTTAACCTCTGATGAGCAACACCTGGGCTTGCGGGTATGTAACAACTCGTTCTTTCACTTCAGACACTGAACTTAGCCACTGTGAACAACTGTTTTGTTCCATGCTCACTAATGAGCTAAGCTCTGTGTCTTCAGAAAAGTTACGTTGGTGTCACAATTCTGTCCGGGTTACGTTGCAGCATTAAAGGTGGACACCTTGATTTGGCAACGAGTATCCAGAATTGCCCTTGTGAATGAAGCCGGTGTTGTTTGAGTGCAGGAGTCTCTCGCACTTCTGAGTGCCAAGTGCCTCACACTATTCTTTACCGCTCCTCCCCCTAATACACTTTCATGAACATGTTGTTTTTCATATGTATAAACAGGGAGCTAGGGGAGAAATGTTTGGGTGCTGTATTATACTAATTACCCTAAAATATAGCATGTGTATATCTCTTTACACAAAACACATGTGATATCTTTCAGATATCAAATATATAGATTGTTAATATAAATGATTACATTGTTTTTTGCACAAACATATTCTCTCAATTGGACACAGTAATTGTATGCTTTAATCCAAATTATATCCAGGGTAATTTTCCAGGTAGAGGCATCTACAAGATAACGAAAATGAAATTAGAAACATTCAAAGCAACACAAAGTGATCACCACCATGAATATATTCATGTTAAAGTAAAAACACAGTTTTGCTTGTGACTCTCTGATCATTTGCACTCAGATAGTTTGTCAGTGCCGCGGGACACAGGGTCAGTTTTCAGAATAAACTCTTAAGTCCTCCCAACAGCGGTGTCGTGACATCATCGCTCAGTGGAAAGACAGCTTGCTCTCACGGTCGAACCTCCTTTGAGCCAGCACGGCACAGACAAGTTTGACACACACACCTGTGTGAAAATACACATGTGCGTGTTTACACGTCGGTTTTGGTTTGACAATCTGCGCGGTGCCATCGAATGCCTCCGCCATCTGTGACAATTTTCAGGAGTAACGGCACAACTCAAACGCAGATGCCATGAAGCTATCCTTTTCCTAATTACCTCTTGTTGCTTTGAAGTTGGACGAGCTCAAATGGCGTTACCGTCAACAAGAGCAGGGGATAGACTTTGAGATGAGGAGCCTGTTTTGTTTTGCCCTCCTCCCCACTTACAGTATATCTGCACTGCCAGAACCATCTCATTATATTTACGGTATTCAACGTGAGCTGGATTTCACATGACTTCCACTAGTACAAACTTTGTAAACACAAACCCAGCAGTTGGATTAGTTACAAGGGTATCGGTGTCTGCGCGACGTTACCCGAGCTCGACTGTCATTATGTCATTTTTCACCCCCTTTAGGAGAATAAAAGGCAGCTGCAGTCTTTGTCATCCTGCCGTGCCTTCTCTAATGGAGAATAGGCAGCGTGATCCATTCTGGGATTAAATAATAAACAGGATATAACCTCCCCGTTTTGGCGCACCGATTTATTTAGCCCACGTTTGTTCTTGGTGTCCCATCTAAGATTGAAGCAGAGCAGCATAACAACACAGTGAGCTGTAGTCAGAAACATACAGTAGATAATAATTCATACCTTCTGTAACTATTCTGACTTGAGTTAGAAATAAATGAACATAGAAGGGATTCCCACAACAACAATTCACACCACATCAGTGAAGGAATTTCATAGTCATCGATATTATCTCCGTGAAAAAGTCTTAAAGATGTGCGTACATTAGTCATAATGATCATTTTAATAATCACGTACAGTTCTGAAGCATTGCAAAACATACCGTCTTGATATTGATATGCCATGATATAGTACTAATACAGAGTATCTGCCTGGTAATCTTACTAGTGTATACAATGACCAAATAAATCATATTCCCGGTAAAGTAAGCAGCTCACCCACCTGTGAAGGAGAAATGCTGGAGGACAGAGAGAAAGGCGCTGGAAATATACCACTACACTATAGTCACTGTCAAAACTAATATCTGGTTTCTGCGTCTACCGTTACATGTTGCATGTTGTTAGCAAGACAACAGCGCTCTGAGCCTCTCGAGCCGCTCACTAGGAGGTGTGGGTCAGACGAGGGGGTGGGGGGCGTGTATGTGAGACGGGGCAAAGCGAAGGGGTGGGAGCTTGGCAGGGGAGGGGAGGGGAGTGGGTGGGAGGTCGAAGCAGAGGGAAGGTTGATGGGACAGGTGTGGAATTTACACACACCCATGGTGGTACACACTATTGGCATATCTGCCTGTGTGTGTGATGAGTTGCGGCTCTGCGGCGGTGTGTAGGAGTCAGAGAGAAGAAGAAGAAGGGCCAAAACAACGAAACCAGAACAATAGCGTGAAAAGTTACCCTGCATGTCTGCTTGAATGTGTGCTGAAATGAGTGTCACTGAACTTCACAGAGAAATGAGCTGTTAACACTTAATACAATGGGGTTGATAAGGGACCAGTTATTGTTCTCTAATTCTGATCCCCTATCAACTCCATTGTATCAGGGAATGGAATGTTCTCTCTGAGGGATGAGTGATTCACGATGCCGTGGCTTCGATATACGGTAGAGACCCGTAGTAAAGGCTCCTATGTGATGCACTGTGCTGTCCACAGTTGTGTTTTCCTGTTGGAGCCTAGATTATTGTTTTGATTTGAGCAGTGCAACCTGATACTCAGTGCTCCCATACATGGTTGCTACGTGTCACTGTCCCTCTATATGAGGCCAGCACACTGACAAAAGAGAGGCTGTCTTGTGTTTGTGTGTGTGTGTGTGTGTGTTTTTCCCTCTTCCCCTTTTAAGAGCACTCTGCATTTTGCTTCCATCGGGCCTCTAATGTGCCCGGTCCATTTAGCACAGCAACGCTGTGAAACCCAAGATCACAGTCATGGTCAAAAACAATTTCACCCTCTGACTGAGCCAATATCCACTTAACATTTTTGTCAGAAATAGAAATCGGATAGGTGTTACCGTGTATTCACAGTGCACTATCTCTGGAAATTGTTTTATTTTTATTACCAAAATGCTTGGTTTTGTGCCACTTACATAGTCAAAGCCCCCGGTTCCCATTGTAAATATGACTATAAGTGGATGTTGCTGTTGCATCTGGAGCAGTAATGAGGGTGGGGAATTTACCAGCTAAATACAGCAGTACTAGAGGACCAATCATGTACTCGATCGGCGGTTATTTCGGTCTGCTGGGTCATTATTGTGAAAACGGAGTTGCACTGCAGCAAACAGAGATGGGATAGCTTCAGTGTGAAACCAGAGCCAAACTGGAGTGATGTGCATGGCACGGCTGGTTGTCCCGGACTCATTAGCCCCCTGCTAATGGCCTAGCTGGCTCCAGAAGCCCTGCCTGTCCATTATCTGTGGCTATGGCTGGAACATCTCAGAGGAGGGCTTGTCCTGACCACGCACCAACCTCTGGAAGGGCCGAGGACCCTGCCCTCATTATGCTACAGTAGTATTTCTTGCATTGTGGAGAAGTTATTCTAATAACGCTAATAACTGTGTTTTTGACAACACTTTAGACCCAGGTGTGTTGTTCAATATTATGATTCAATATTCAAAGATTAGTCAAAAAAGTACAAATGTTCAGTTACATTTATTTTTCTTACTCCAAACAGACTATGCTAAATAATAATAATAATAATAACATAACATATCGCTCAATGTCATCGTGGATCATTCAGCCTCTATTACAATTCTCAAATTCTCCAATAATCTACTTTCATTTCACGAACAAGCCTAGATTTCACCTTTAATGCATGAAGAATCAGATGACATTATCTTATTGCAAATAATTTTGAAGGTCAAAGTTTACAGATATATGCAGTATTGATCATTCTGACAAATAATGGATGTGTGCAGTTTCAGATCTCAAAGTATTGATTCAGAGTTATCGTGCAGTCATATCTTATATGAATATATGGACAGATATATTTCACATTATAATAATACCATGTAATACATGTTCATTATCATTATTATCTAATTTAGCATACATCTTCATAATAATTAACACAATCTACTATGCCTCAATTAGCATTCAGATTGACTAAGTTAATAATTTAAATTGTGAAAGCTGTAATACATCGTTAGTTTATGTCTTGCAAGGAAGGTATATCTTTAATCAGAGGAAATATTCCTTTTCACAGTTTAAACAAGACACATTCCTGAATCTAATGTGCCCTGGCGCAACATTATTGCATTAACTATGTACAATATTTGGAGCGTCAAACATCTAGGTTTTGTTAGCCTAAGGTGATAAATTTGGGAGGGTGTGGTTTGGTCCACTTTCAAGATAAGAATTAGATTTGTACAGCAAGTGCTCAGACAAATGTCAGCTATATGTATGTAAAGTTTCAAGTGGATAAGAGGCTTGTGTCATGATCAAAAGAGTTTTAAAGCATGATTTCTGCATTAGCATTAGCCATTTTGCATTAGCATTTGCAATATTCCATCAAATCCAAAAGCAAGTGTTATCAAAAGCAACTAATATAATGATCCTTACTTTTCCACAGTGATTGTTGTCTAGCTGCAAGTATTCCTGATTGTTACGTTTAGTGAGTGTATGTTGTTGGCACAACTCCATCAGAGAGTGTATGGGTGTTTGACAGCGTAGGAAGTCATTGATGAATGTGATGATAGTCGCAAATATCCTTTTAGGTTTGTTGAGATTAGCATGATCTGAATGGAGGTTTTTCAAGGATGTGACTGATGTGATCTGGAGCAGATGCATGCATAAGCACGGGGACAGCACAGAGGCCTAGAGACACAGTGCTGTTTGTTCAGGGTTTATGTGGGATGTGGTGTGAAGAGGATGCTGTTTCATTCATCACAGTCATTGATGTGATGGAAGCAGGGCTGAGCAATGGACGCAGAGCAGCCCTTAAGTTTAAAAGAACAACATCATGTCAGTGTTTGAAAAAGAGCCGGTGAAATAAAACGAATGAGTGCAGATGAAGAGAACGTTCTGTTAATCTCCATATGACACACTGTTTACAACAGTGATTTATCAGAATCAATATTCTTGGCAAAGGTGAAGGCAGACCATGGGATATGTTTCATTTTAGACTCATGAGCACCACCAAGTGTCCATAATAGAATGTACAGGTCTTTTTCAATCAGATGAGAAATATCTGACTGATTGAGGTTTTAAGTGCACCTTAATTTTAATGTGTTAGGAACAACTGCAATAGTGCAAATTCCTTGCGTGTCTGTCTTGTTCTCGAAACCTTTGAAGATAACGCGCGTGTGCCAATATCCACCCTGTGGGATCAGAAATGGAGCCAGTTGCTGTACTGAACAGGAAAGCACCATGTGTGAAAGTGACCTTTGACCCTATTGTGGTTTGTAGGAGTCATTCACATATGCATTCCAAGCTGTCTGTGTTCATCTGCACCTTCTGCTACTGTGGAACATGCCATAGAAATTCAGTTGTACTGTTGTACTGTATGTATGTACTGTACAGTGCATTTTAATGCACTTATCTAAATATTTTACATTGTTTCAAGAAAGTAAGTACCATAAGTTAATGGAATTTAATAATAATTCTTTAATATTTTCAAGAATAAATATATCACTTTGCACATTTTAAAATACATGATTGTAACACTAGATGTATTTTAATGTGGAAGACTTCAAAGTAATTGCCGAGTAATAGCCACTGTGTGATTTAAATTCTGCGTTTGAAAGGTATTTTAAATGCCTACTCACAAGTCAAGGCTATTGTTCCTTCAATGTAAAACCCATTACCACATCCTATATAATGTGACAGAAGGATTTATGATCTTACGAGGAAATCAGAATAAACCTATAGTAATCTATGTAAAGTTTGTGTTCATATGTTGGTGATAAAATTCTGAACCAAAAAGTTGTTTATTTTACATGAGTGGCATCAATAAAAATGCCTAAAGAATAGAGTTTCGTAAAGGATTAAGGGATTAAGGGAGGGCCAATATTGCATATTAAATATTTTGTGTAGAAATAACTGCAGTAATGCACTATATAAAATCATAGTGTTTTTTTATTTTTATTTTTACACATACAAAAATATATTTGCTGCGATTGTGTTATTCCAAACCTTATTTAATGTAGGCCTATGCCTAAAATATCCTCTCAAACTCAGTATATCTAACATGGAATAGCATTGTGTACAAAACTGAATAGGCTAGCAAGTAGTGTGTGGCCTTCCAAACCAAAAGTCATTGGTTCGATCCAAACGGGAACCTCTGTTGCTGAGAAATTAATACAACACGGAAGTGCCAAAAACCTGCAGTTCATCGAATGGCCGCTTGAGGCTGGCTGCAATCAGTAAAAAATACAGTATATTAGCCATATATGTATCCCATTATAATGACTAGGGGACATAGGGACTGTTACAGGCGGATTGAGGTACTGCAGAGATGACAACAGCCACAGTGCAGTGCTGAAACCTGTTTTTGAGAAAAGCTATGGATGACGTCTTGAAAGGTTTGTTGATTTACAGTCTATGGTTCAATGGAGAAGCTCGGCCATCCGCGAGGAACTCGGAGTAGAGCCGCTGCTCCTTTGCGTCGAAAGGAGCTAGTTGAGGTGGTACAGGCATCTGGTAAGGATGCCCACTGGGCGCCTCCCTTGGAAGGTTTTCCAGGCACGTCCAGCTGATAAGAGGCCTCGGGGAAGACCCAGGACTAGGTGGAGAGATTATATCTCCACATTGGCCTGGAAACGCCTCAGGATCCCCCAGTCAGAGCTGGATAATGTGGCTCGGGAAAGAGAAGTTTGGAGTCCCCTGCTGGAGCTGCTGCCCCCGCGACCTGACTACAGATAAGCGGATGAAGATGGATGGATGGATGGTTGGATCCCCAATGTGCCCAGCTTTAAGCACGGTGTATTTATGTAAGATCCAAGGTTCTTTGGATAAAATCTGCTAAATGGTATAATTACTGTATATTAACTAAAACCTTTTCATAAACGTTGCTTTAATGACCATACTATAAATCCTTGAACAAAACACATTTCC
>JAOEGT010000009.1:866723-877070 GCA_025447795.1 Speoplatyrhinus poulsoni | reverse complement strand
GGTGTCCGACTTTGGCCTGAGTCGAGTCCTGGAGGACGACCCAGAGGCTGCCTACACCACACGGGTGAGACACACACTAAACGCCTTTGTGCCGTTGTGAACATATTATACTTCTGGATATACTTCTGTCGGCCGCACAGACTTAGTAGCGAAGCTACTGTACATTTTAGGGAAGTGCCATGTCTGTTTAGGCTCCCGAAACAGAACATAGAACACATAATAATAGAGTGTAAAAGTTTTGAAATAAGCATATACAAATATTTATTTCCAGTGAATCTCTTAGTTACATTAATATTGATCATAGGAACCAATCTGTGCCGATAGAAAATATTTTTTATAAAAGACGGCTGCTCCACGTACAACTAGGAAATCCCATAGGGAAATCCCTGTCTTAAAATGTGCAAAAGTGTAGTCTTGATTATTAATGCTCGAGCAAGGCAAGGCAAATACAATATTTGATATTTCTTTCCAGTGAATGTAATAATTAGGTGGGTAGTTAGATTTTTGGAGAGGTGTGCTTCAGGCTACAGCGTAGGTTACGCCCTATCCGTAGGACACGGTGTAGCTTTGACGCCTTGTGGACCACCGTTCATTTTAAGTAGTCAAATGTAACCATTTCACACACCAAAGACAACCTACAGAGTGTACTCTTGGCTAACACATAAACATAGCAATTAAAGAAATACATTGAAATACACTACAGAAATAAACCTTTCATAGATGCATAAACAAAGGTTCTGGTCTGCAATGTGAGCCCCCGTGATGAAACGCAAACATCAGACGGGTGAATGAGAGCGCTGAGTAACTCATCCAAAATGCCCACGAGGAGCTGGCTGTATTCATATTCATAGGAAGTGTCGGAATGTTATTTTTAATAAGGCATTAGCATCGCCCTGGGAGGAGTGTATCATACATTGACAGCTCTAGCAACACACACGCACACGCACACACACACACGCACGCACACACACACGCACACACACACACAAAGGTGTCAGGGGGACTAGCTGTAGACCTTCAGGCTTCGACAAAGAGAGAATTGAAGAAAGAACAGACTTGATGTTGAAGAAAATCAAGATTGGGGGGGGTGGGATGTGCAGGCCTGTGTGTGTGTTGGGGGTAGGTAAGGCGTTGGGCGGGTGCTGGGGTGGGGGAACAAAAGTAGAGTGCCTAGCAAAGCCTTCGTCTTTTATTTGACTTTGACCAGGCAGTGACGAGGACCGCTAGTATAACAGTGGCAGCTGCTGCATGTTAAAGAGCTCCACTGAACCCTGCAGAGTAGCATGTGTGTGTGTTTGTACTGTACTGTAAGTGTGCACACTGCTTTATGCTTCTATACATGGGAACCTTTTGATCTTTGCATCAAAAACAAAGTGAAGGGGAGACTTGAAAGGAGAAAGAGAGAGTATTGATGGCAGAAGGGGAGATGAGTGTTAAAGGACAGCATGACTCATAATAGGCCCACTTTCTGAGTGCATGTCTAGAAAGCAATGCTGTGTTTTTTTTAGTCCAGTACTTCATAACCAAAACTGTATTCTGACTCACAGTATTTAGGAACTGTGCTCTTGAGATACTTCAGACACAACCAAACAACATGAAATGACCTTGAAATGTCTAAACCAGTGGTACATTGAGACCCAGAACACGTCCAATGATTCCATTGCTATGCACATGTACTGTAAATAATGCAAATTATTTCAATTCACTTAAATCATAGGGACCCCTCACTTAGATATCCACTGGTTCAAACCCCTGCTTGGTGAATGCTGACCAAGGGTTTGCCGGAACTTGTAGTCATAATGTGTGATCACAAACCAATGGAACAATTTCTGTACTTTACAGGGAGGGAAGATCCCCATCAGGTGGACCGCCCCAGAGGCCATAGCGTACAGGAAGTTCACCTCAGCCAGTGACATATGGAGTTACGGCATCGTCATGTGGGAGGTGGTCTCTTATGGAGAGAGACCCTACTGGGAAATGTCCAATCAGGATGTGAGTCACGCAGCTCTTAAAATGGTCCTATTACCCTCCTTTTGCAAAGCATGAGGAGCTGCAATCATCACATTCTTCCTCGTGGAATAAATATGTGAAGTAAAACTGAATAAGAAGCTGTGGCAATCTGTTTCATGTGGCTACTGTAGGTGGTGTAACATCAGCAGCATTTCACTTTAAGGGCCCTAGACCGCAAGTGAAGACACAAGCTGAGGCGTGTAGCTCATGTTTATGGCGCAAGCCCAATCATTTTTGACTATTTTCAGCATGTGCCGTCGGTGGTAGTTTCAGGGGGCAAAAGGTAAAAAGGGTTGTATTGGAATGAATACAATCTCAGGAGGAGTGGTGGAGGCTGAGACTACCACAGAATGCCTGCATATGCGCTAAGACTAATATCTGACACCAAACTAGCACTGAGCCACCTGATTTTGACTGACACACTATACTGCACCCACACGTCCACCTAGGTGCAAGCAATGACATAAAATGAACAAACGCACCCAAGCAAGCGAGAAAAAACAACATTTTTGCCCAACAAAATGTCACAAGGTCTGTGTTAGTGCTAGCGTCTGCCAAGAATCATCAGGAAACTAGAGCCCAAAATGTATGCATTAGCACATCTATTATATATTATGTTTTATATATATACTGGATACCGGATAAAGTAATTGTAGTGTCATTTCTTTCCTTTGGTCATTTTTCTGAAAATCCTCGGATTCTAAAATGCAGCTATGAAATTGGACTCTTTCTTCCCCCCCCGAAGGTGATCAAAGCAATTGATGAAGGTTACCGTCTTCCTGCTCCTATGGATTGTCCTGTGGTGCTGCACCAGCTCATGTTAGACTGCTGGGAGAAGGGACGCAGCGAGAGGCCAAAGTTTGGCCAGATCGTCACAACCCTGGACAAGCTTATCAGAAACCCAGCAAGTCTCAGAGAGCTGGCTAACAGCTCAATATGGTCAGTGGAAGAAAGCTTTGCAGTGCCGCTATGAAATCATTCCATTCGTCTGCGATGTCTACCTTTGACATTGAATGCAACTTATGCTCTTGGAATACTAAAATGCACTTGTTCCAAGATGTAAGACTCATTATGAGAGCAACCATGAGCTTTTACCATACCCTCCTACCATGGCCAACCTGCCTGTAAATATCCTTGGCTAACCCCTCCTTGCTCGTTAACACTATTACACTGTCCTGTAGATAGTGTGATTGTACTTTGAATAAATCTGCTAAATGTCCTAATTGCTGCTCTCCAAACCTGTGGCTTGTTATCCTGAGTTATTACTGCCACCAACAAATTCAGAAATTCCAATGCAGGTGTGGTGAGCCGCTGTACTGTAACCGTGTAATTGAGCTGTAAGGAAGTGTCTTTGTTGTCCAGCAGGCAGGATCCATCAACTCCAGAGTTCAGTGTGAACTCGGTGGATGAGTGGCTAGAAGCCATCAAGATGGGGCAATACAAAGAGAACTTCTCCAGTGCTGGATATGTCTCTCTGGACTCCATCCTTTATATCAGTGTCAGGTATAGTGTGAAGACAGCTTTGTGTTTCACTGTTGAACTACTCCAGTCTCCATCAGGCCAATGTTATATAAGTTATAGGGAGTGAACACTGATAAAGCACTGTGACATACTCTTGTCCTGTAACTGTAGATATAACATTATGTAAATAAACAATGTAAAAAATCACATTCACTGATATATTCTTTCTTGATTCTAGTGAATTGGGTAAGATGGGCGTGACTCTGGCAGGCCACCAGAAGAAAATCCTGTCCAGCGTGCAGAGCTTGCAGACCCAGGGGACGCATGTCCAAGTATAACAGCTTCCCCATAAACAAACCACAGAGCCAAAATGGACGCTCCTGTAGTGACTACCCGCTGAGATGGAGCCGTAATGGATGCTCTGTTCCTTTCGCTGATTTTGAGAAACATGTACTTGGAGATAACATGAACACTCGCCTGTTTCACTTCCTTGCAGATATACTTCCTTATTCATGACGGGCTCTTCCAGCATTATAGCATTCAAACTCTCAGCAACATGACCACCATTGAACAACCGAGAGACCAATGTCCAGCCAGGCCACATCTCAGACTCATTCACCTCATTGTATAACAAAACAAAAGAATATAAAACACATTCTGTTAAAGAATGACAAAAAAAAGTTAGAGTATAATTACCATCACTGTCCCAGAGGTGTACAGTTGGTTTTGCTGTAATCTTCCTGTTTTGAAAAATAGCTTTTTTGAGTTTTAACCTATGAAGTTTTAAAGGTCAGATGATATGTATATGTGTAGATATACAGGATGTTTATATGGGCTGTGCGTCCCGCAACTGTAGAGAAGGACTTAACGTTTATACGTGTATATTAGTGGAGTTGGTATGCATATGGCCCAGCCGCTTGCTCCTTCAGTACTGAATGCTATTGGATGAGACAATAAGCACATGGTGTGAATGTGTGGGGCAATGGGGGCAGAACACAAGTGGACCTGATAAGCTAGAGAAGTGAGATAAAAAAGTGTGTTCTTTGAAAGATGTTGGATTAGACCAGACCAAGCGCTTACTGAGTCACTGCTCTGACACACTTCCATAGCAAATAGCCCCAATGCATGTTAGCTAATGTGCCTGCACTCATGATGTAACTTTTGTTGTGCAAACATATTACATGGAACAGCATACAGTATGCCACTGCTTAGGGTTCAGTTAGACAAAATATTTTTTTCACTGTTCTATAAATAACACTGTTCATAAGCTATTAAAGCTACTGCGCTAATGCGATGTTGTCAAGGATATTTATTGCGTGTTGCTAGACTATGATTCCGCTGTCCACAGATCAGTTTGATTCTTTGGTTAAAAACACCAGCTCTTTGGTCAATATCATCATGTAATCTTTCAAGAATTTGCCTTCCCATGTTCGAGGTGTTGGAAAGTTTTGTGTAGAGTATCGCTAAGAGTCATGCAGTGACACTGTTTAGAATGTGTATCTGTTGCAGTAATCTGATGTTGTGCCATGTTCAGTAGTATGGAAAATGTTTGGCTGGGATACATCCCAACATTCCTCCCATTCTCCTTCCATGTATCCTCAATGTTGGATAATAAGGGTGTGAAAGCACTGCAGTAGATTTTATTTTAATGAAAGGATGCATAAAGGAGGAAAAGGGAATACCTCTGTAATGAACCCAACAAATATATAGTGTTGATTTTTGGAGCTACATAAAAAGATAATTTATGTGTATAGTCACTTTCTTGATCAGCCACACTGACTTGTTGAGAACATATATTCAAACAGCAGCTGGCTGATAGGGTAGACTTGCTGTACAATGTTTACAATGGAAATCAAAGAAATGTAAAGTTTGTCTTTCCCACTGTAGTGGGGAAACAATTGCTTAGGACCTAAGGCCGATTACAGTGTTGATCCTGCTCTGATATAATGGATTCTTCTCTGTGCAATGCACTGATCCAGCTTTAAGTGTATTTCCATTCCACACACTATAGGGCCAACAAACAGCACGGTATATATGTGATTGTACCATAGTGTAAAATATGTATAGTGTTGATTTTCAGTGTTAGAATGTTGATGATAATGATGACTATGATGTACTTTTATTGTGAAGGAAAATAGATTTCTGGAGGCGGGTCATATAGGAGAAAGGGACAGGTGATTTGCTGGTCTGAACAATGGAATGTAGCATTGGTGAAAAGCTTTGGCTTTGATTGACAGGTGACTGACTGCAGTTGCTACTATAGGGTTACAATGAGTAGAATGGGCTTTCCTCAACAACACAATGTGTTTTCACCTTAACAAACTCTTACGTGTATTCATTTTGGTATGTGCTATTTCTGAATCATAGTTCAGATATTGATTAGGAAATGAGTTATCGTGGACACCTCACCCAAAAATGTGATTTAGACACCATGAGGGTGTCATGCATTCTACTCTTTCTAGCTCGATGATTTCACTCTAGCGGATTATTCTTAACCGCTGGACTTTTAGATGCCTTATTTACTGAGCTATTGTTCTGTTCTGTTGCCCTTTAGTGGCAGTGTTAGGAGTGATGTGTATATAGTATTTATCTGTGTTTTGAGGTGACCTTACATCAACCCCATCTCTCCCCCTTCAAAATAAAAGTGTTATTTTGTCTTGAAATGTTACTTCATTCTTAAACATATGACCACCTATTCACCTGAAACTGATAGAAATGCACTCACATTTATCCTATTTAAATGGTAAGATCAATTCAATTCACTGAAGATCGAATGATGTTTAAAGAAAATGCTAATTCCCTCTGCTTAAGCCACTAATTTGACATGCCTTGATTGTGGAGTGATGCATAAATAAATGTTATGGTTGCAAGACAAAGCATCAGCTTGTGTTCGATAAAAAAGGTATACTAAGTGAGATCAACACGACAGAGCTCTGAACAGAATCCAAACAAAGACAAAGATTTGATAGAATTCCTCTCCTTCTATTGTTCAACTTCTAGGTTTAACACTCAAGAGTGTAAAGTAGTAGTAAATAGGTTTTGGATGTATGCTAATTCCACAAACATTATCTGTAAACACACAAGGTCAAATATACTGTAGGCTAGACAGAGCATGAACATCTCACTTCGTATTCCTTTATCTTTTGATATCCTGTTTTACAAGCTTGTTCACATATCTTACGTTAATATTCCTTGGAACTCGTATAGCCCATATTGCTCTTCAGAAATGTAGGCTCCGTTTACACTTTTACTGTCTAGTCATTCAAAGATACTATAAGGGTTGGCTATACCTATTATATTCTGGGATACAATATGTGTTATTACATTTTGCACCCAAACAATCTGTATTGAAAATGTATCTGAGTGATTCTCAATTAGATTTTTCTCTATCTCTCTCTCTCTCTCTCTCTATCTCTCGCTCTCTCTCGCTCTCTCTCTTTCTCTCTCTCTTACAATGTTCCTTTGTCCCCATGGCAGATTTCTATGCGCTGCTTGTTCTAAAGGGTGTAGGCATTCTAATGCCCTTCATGTGGCTGTAATAAATATGCTAATATTTCTAATTTCTCACCTGCAGCCTGCCGTGTCTTTCTTTTCATTCGCATATTGTCAATATTCTCTCCTTCTCTTTGCCTGTCTTTCTGTCTCACTCCTCTTCTCTTTCTCTCTCTCTCTCTCTCTCTCTCTCTCTCTCTCTCTCTGTCTTTATCTTTGAATGTCTACCACGTACAACAATAATGCGCCTGTGCTTTCAAAACTCCACTGGGACTATGAGAGCAGAGCGTTCTGTGCACCTTCACATAAAACTAACATGAAGACTTCACTTCATTAGCTTTGGCTATGTCACGAAGCCTCAAGGTAATGAGTGCCTTCAGAAGGCTCCCTGGCCAATATCATAGTAAAATAGCTGCCCATAGACATCTGGGAACAAGCTCATTCTTTCCCTTCTCAGATCTGCATAAATAATGTCATTCATATCATTGCATTCTCAAATGACAAAATATGGATATTCTATAACTACATCTTCATTATGAGTGAATGCCAGTGCCACACACACACACACACACACACGCACATGCGCACGCACACACACACACGCACACACACACACACACACAGACGCACAAACACATGGCTACAGACATAATGCTGTCTCTGGGGATAAGTGAGGTCAGTGACTCCTGGCCTTGGTTAAAACCTCTTAATGCACTGGTCCAGGTTCTGTCACTCTATGGTACAGCCATTACAGCCATTATGATTAGTCCTTCATATTAGCCCACATACTCCCTTATCTCTCTCTTTCTCTCTCTATGTATGCGTGTGTATGTGTGTATATGTGTTATAGTAGTATTAATGGTAATAGTAATGATAATAATAATAATGATTGTTGTTATTGTTGTATGTGTATATATGTGTGTGTGTGTAAGTATATGTATATATTTATTTTTACATTTATTTTAAGCTTTTTGATGTAAGAGAGAGAATTGTGCCAATAAAGGTTTGGTTGAAGGTCTCTCTCTCTCTCTCTCTCTAACACGCCCCTCTCCTCATGGCTGTGTACTTTTGTCCATCCCTCCTGTCTGTTCCATCCACTTCACACTCTCTGCAGTCTTCTCTCTCTGGCTATTGCAGATGGTTTCATATGTGGTGTGTCTGCACAGGCAGAGAGAATGTCACCTGGTATATTTATTCTGCCTCCACGCAGACTACAGGAGCCCTGTAGGCCTTGTCAGTAGATTCATCACAGTGTCGTTCCTGCCTGGCATCGTGTGAAAAGGTCAGACGGGCCTATGGAGAACACCTTAAAATGCCACAAGTGATGGATGATGCACTCGTCATATTCTGAGTGGGGGACACGCGTGTCCACACGCACACGCACACGAACACACACACACATGCATATACATACACTGTCACTCGTCCTCTTGGTTACATTCCCCTTACCTATTTTGGTCTGTTTCTATTTATTTTGGTGTGTCTGCATCTACTGTATCTGCCTCACACACACACACGTGCGCACACACACACAGTGTATAAGGCCATGTCCCACAGGGCAGGTAATTGGGCTCCTCTGTCATTCTGTCAGGCATGGGTCAGTGTCCCCTTATGTGCAGCGGGAGACATTAAAATAACACCGGAGACCAAAGCATTATATATCCACACTGACCTCTGAAGGGTCAGCCTCATCTGAGTGTGTATGTGTACTGTTACAATATGTTGTATATATTGTGGGTTTGTAACTAGTGTGTTTTATATTTGCGTGTGATTGAAGGATGCAAGCCATGCTCTGAACACAAAAAAACATACAGGAGTGGATACAATCTGAACAAGAGGAAAGAATTCATCAGCGTTTTGGTTTATGCTTGCTCCAGTTCCTCCCTTGTTCTTTCTTATGAAATTGTTTTTGAGGTCTTTGCCTAATCAAATATGGTGAGCTCAGACTGACTGTGTTCCGGTCCGTACACACACACGCGTGCACACGCGCACACACGAGCGCACACGCACACACGCACATATGCACATATGCACATGTAAACACACACACACGTTTTTCTGTCTCATGAGGTTTTAGTTTGCTATCAAAGCGATTTCCTGTCTCAAATTTTCATCAGTAATCAAAGTTCCTGATTGAATTTGAAAAGTGAGCCCGGCTCTATAAATCACATTACATGCCTCACTCACATCATGCCTTCTCTCATCAGCCACAGGAATATAACGCCACTGTGTGTGTGTGTGTGTGTGTGTGTGTGTGTGTGTACAGAATGTGCACTAGATGTACTGTACATGTATGTTTGTGTATGTATGCCCTAGAAGAATAAATTGGCAAAGTAAAACAATAAAATACAAGTTACTGGCACATGTTGCTTTGCCTCCAGATTAGTTGCCCCTCCCAGAGAGCATACATTAAAATGAGTACATACATTATAATATATTCCTGTGCAAACATCACTTAAGTCAGGAATTAAATTAAATAATAAATATGTTAACAATGAATTCATATAACTATAATATATAATATAATAATTGAATATATAAAACATTTAGGTAAAGCTACATGGTTTGTTGCCCAACATACCGTACACTTAAAAAATAAAATAAAATAAAATAAAATAAGAGGACGAAAGACTATATATATACTTGCTTTAAATTACACGTACGCGTACGCAAGATCGCCGCCATGCGTATCAAGCATGTATCCTGCGTATCCTGCGAGTATAGTACGTCCTCAGAAATTAATGCTACACGTACGCATGATGCAATACAGCACATGAGCGTGGGGACAGTAAATCAGAATCAACAGCAATAGCGGAAAGTTTCAAAGAGAAGTTAGTAGAACTAATAGCTAATAATATGATGTCTCCATGCCGCTCCACATTTTGACATGTTGGTTATTGTTGTGGAAATTCGAAAGTAGTCAAGGAAAATATTCCTGTTTCAGCCAGGGATGATTTGGCCCTGATCTTCCCCCTACTGGAAATATTTGAATTCCTCCAAGCACACACAAGGTACACAGGCAAGTATATGAACAATTCCTCTCACAACGCAACCGCTTGTCTTCATGTACGAGTTGCACAAAAGCAAGTATATAAGTAAGGATCTTAAGCAGGACGAGAACATACACTGACTGCATGAGAACAGATGAGGTTAAATGTGGTTAAAAGGATTATGATGTTGGTGGCACTGAGACCTATTAGCCACATATTGTATGTCAGGGGGATTATTTAATGCCTGGCAGTTACGTGGTATTGAACTGTGAAAGGTGGAGACTATACAGAATTAGCTTTCCAGAAAATGTATTTTCCCATCCTCTCCGGGAACCATCACCTTATCGTGGTGGAGAGGTTTGGGTGCCCCTATGAACCTGAGGGCTGTGTTGTC
>JAOEGT010000009.1:832252-859367 GCA_025447795.1 Speoplatyrhinus poulsoni | reverse complement strand
AGGGGAAACTGAGACAGACGCTTTGGTTCCATAGGCCTGTAGGTTTTTCTTCACTGAAGAAAGTATGGCCGCTACTACTAGAAATAAAAGCATGAGGAGAGAAAGAAAATGGAATAAATATTACACTGTTATCCCCCTTGTGCTCTCAGGAAAGAGAACAAGTTTGCATCGCATTCATTGACCCAAGTATGTTAACTGACCCAAGTAAATTATCTGCCATCCTTCCTCCACCCTGACAACAGCAAGCCCAATGCTACTTTGCCTGGCCTACACCCGCTGTTACATAACATCAACGAAGAACTCCCCGGCGTTTCCCACCGCCATGCGCAACGACTGGCGCGAGGCGGTCATCTCCGGGGGCACCGTGGGAAGCTCTCTGCCCGGGGGTGCACCGGGGGCAGCCGTGGGTGGGTGCGGGGGCTGGGGGGGCAGCCCCGGGGGACAGTAGATCAGGCCGGGGGCACCGTAAGAGATGGAGTGGCCACTGCGGTGGCTGACGGAGCTACGCACACTGCGCTCACTAGGGGGCGCCATGGAGCGCTCGCTGGGAGCCCGATGGCTCCTGAGCTCAGTTTCACTGCCGCTGCCACCGGACTTGCGACCTTCATTCTTACTGCAGTTAGAACCACTGCTTCCTGTGGACAGATGGAGGGAAAACACATTTAAGAGACAGAATAATGTTAGCTTGTTACCAGAATACCCATAATCCCTTCACATCCACCTTTATACATTTATCTATACTAAATATACATCTACAGTATGGCCCTGTGGGTGATCCTATCACAAGTGGACAGATCTAAGTACCCCCCAGTCTGTATGGTTTTGATTCCTTCTGCTTTTAAATTGCAGGCAGACTAGGAACAGGAAGTGCATTGCCACCTCCCGTCGATTGAAACCAATTCGGTCATTGAACACAAATGTGTGTGCTAATTTGCATATAGAGCGGGTGAAGTGAGATCCGATCACCAGCTGTGAACTGATACTATGAGCTGTCCACTTGTCATCAGGTCGCCTCAGAGGAGTGAACAAGGCCTAGAACATGAAATTAATGTCAACACGCTGTGTTGATTTTACACACTTTACTTCACATAAAAACAGGGAACACATCATACATTGAGATAAGCAGCCTGATGGATAGCAGGCAATTCAGATTGATACCTGAATGTTAGCTCTAAACCTGAGAACACATTCTCTCTTTGTTTCAAATATTCGACACAGAATAAAGTGGAACGACGAGGTCTCCTAGAACCAAATGAGTGCACACACTAGAGACCACTCACCACTGTGCAGGCTGCCGGCACTGCCAGCTCCACTCGTGAAGGGCTGGCCCAGGTCATGAGGTACCTGGGGGTTGTAGGGGTGAGGGATGGGGAACTGGTAGGGCAGGGCCATGGGCCAGGGGGCTGCCCCAGGGTGGGGCAGAGGGGGGACAGTGTCCTGGTCAGAAGCCCCCCCGCTGGAACCGTCGTGGTCATGAAGGGAGAGGTGAGTCATGTCTGCAGGGGACAGTCGGACAAGAAGAATAATAATTCATAAGTGACTGTGACAAGTTATGTGTGCGTAACAGGATCATGACAGGTGTAAAAAAAAAAATAATAATTTTAACGCAAGGAAAAAAATGTAAACAGTGAATGGAGTGTGTAAACGTGTGCTTACTTTGCATAAAATCTACACATGGGATTGTCTTTACCAAAATGCGACAGTTTGATCATTTATTATGGCTTCAAATGTCTGTCACTGGCCACGTGCATTTAACCATTTTATTATGCATTTGCAGATAAACAGGTGTCCACATACAGTGTGTGTAAAACATGTAATTAGGAAATTAAATGAAACATTTATATTAATCCACATTATTATTTGCTAATGCAAACTTAACTTTACACCATTAGCCACTTATTAAGTATTCTTCCCCTTACTTATTTGCCTGCAAGTCACTTAACATTTTGATTAAATACAACAATAAATCAATAAAAATGTGTTGACTTGTGCCGGACTCATCCAACCACTTACTGCCACAGAGGTCTCCAAAGATATAGTAGCACTGCTCGGAGAAGGTGATCTTGTTGACCGTGTGTCGGATGTAGCCAGCCTTCAGAAGGTTGCTGGCGTATTTGCGGGCTTCGCGGCGATCTGAGAAGCCCTCTATGTGGTGGAACAACCAGTCCACCACATCTGACCCTGAAGACAACACACATTTCATTGACTCACTTAACACCACTAACCCTAACCCCAAAAAAGCATCTTGGTGGGTCCTGAGTCCCAATTGGAGAACCTCTGGGCCATAAGCACACATACCGATAAAGGCATTGGCAATGGTGATCTTCAGCCACATCCTGTCTCGTACCTCCAGACCTGACTCTGGGGAGGCCATAGCCTTAGCAACCGTTGCCATGTCACTGTGGATGGACAGGTGGAAGTCATCGAAGCCTGGGAAAAGATTTAGAGACAGACTGTAAGTTAACCTGGGAAAACAAAGGCTCTTCTGCTAAACTTGTCAAATTCAGTTAATTTCAATTTGCCTCCTTTATAGAGAAATGTACTATCCTATCCACCGCTAATGTTCATTCTGTAGCTGTTGTTTCTTTACTAAATATTTATGAATCCTAGTCTGGGTTAATATCACATTATTGAATACTATGAAAGGTAATGATGAAATGTTTGCTTACGTAGATAACAATTGGCATGGAGATAACAAGAAAGTCATGGGCGTGTCAAGACCACCGTCCCATAGAAAGCAAATAACTCCATATCTACTCCCACACAGATTATAGGGAAGATGAGCACTGAGAATTATTGCTACATTCTGACAGGAGAGAGTTATTGGGCAGATGGGAACCAAACACAGCTAGTCTTGGAACAGTGAAAAGTCTTTGGAATGCAGAGCAGGGCAGGGCTGCTCTCAGCACCGAGACTTTTCTAACACAGCCAGAGACATATCTGGGGCTCTAGTCACACAACCGTATTGCTAAACTTAAGATGGGAAGTTTAAAAAAAAAAGAAGGAAACCCACAGATATTGTGTAAACCAGTGGTTCTCAAAGTAGGGTCAAATAATGGATAAAAAACTGCAACTATTTGCGGCAATATAACACATTGTGTCCATTACCCACTTTAGCGTTAGGCCAATAAAACCTCTAATTTGTTTGTTACACATCATGCCAATCTGTCATGAATCAATCACTTTATGCAGGTCACAACAAAGCATTTAGCACCTTGATATAATAACTATTAGTGAAGTGCAGTGAGCGAGCATGGAGAAATACCTATGTCAGACAAAATCATCAAGTGAAGATAAAATCAAATTAGCTAAATTGAAAAAATATGATTTTCAAATAGTTCCCATGACATCTAAGAATATATGGTAGAAAACATATCAAAGTCCTTATAGTCTTACATAATGTCTCCGAGTATATGCTTAAAAGGCAGGGTCAGGCATTCTTTCTAACTTCGAGCTTAAATGAAAACAGTATAGCTCTGCAGTCCTCTGTAATAATACAATACTTATATGCAGCCCTTGCTCCGTGAATAAACAAAGTGGCGAACACCGCTCATATCAACCAAGCCCTAGCACTACGCTTTGCTTCACTGTGCATTTCGATGTGCGATGCGGCCCCGCGGAGGACCGCGGAGCGATACTGTTGATTTGAGCTTGACGTTAGCAAGAATGACATTCTTGCTTATGCCTTCAAGTGATACGATTATGAAGGGAAAATGTTCTCCTCTGTAAGGGGTCCCTGGCCTGGCCCAAAAAAGTTTGAGAACCCCTGGTGTAAACAACATTAACTGTGTGTGTATACATTTGTAAAATAAACATAATCTATAGAATATTCAGCCCCATGTTTCCCCTTTTCTGAGGGTCAAGCACAAATATCAGCAAATGTGACTAAATCTTATTACCGGTATGTGCTTGTGTGCAAATACATAGATTTCCAGTGAACAGATGTGTTGGTCAGCAGCACCAGAGTGCCATGCCCACACAAACCGCAGCCGTGCCGAATAGATTGAGACATTGAGACACGCATACAGGAAGATGCCTTCTCTGACTCACGCTCAGTCTCTGGGATGGAGCTGCTGATGGAGGAGCTAGTGGAGGTGACTGTGCTCATGGAGGGGCTCATGCCGTACGCGGGGTACACCCCCGTCATCGCAGCAGTGTGGGATACCCACGCTGCTGGGTCTATGGGCCGGATCGGCTCACCTGCACGGAGGGAGGGGTAGATTACTGCTCAATTATGGCATGGCGTAGAGCTCCATGTGAGAGGACGTCCAAGTGAGGAAATAGGAATGACGGCGGGTGAGACTCACTTCTTGGCAGAGCAAAGCAGCTACGAGGGTTGGGGTCCCAGCACTTGGCCACCGTCAGGGTAATGGGGCTAACGAGAAACACAGCAATAACAGTTTACGTCCGTCTCTGAGAACGGGGCTGTGAGGAAACGTTTGGAACAGATGTTTGTTTGTGATTGTTTTCCAACAAATATACTCCACATTGCTTTGGATACATACTATATTACTATATATTAGTATTAGTATGTTATACTATACATACTATATTACATTATAGTCTGCTAATTAATACCCAAGATAGAAAACTAAACATCTATCCATGGAGAGACACAATCTGGGTGTGTGCGCTATGCATGCATATATTAGCTCCATAAAGCAAGCGTGTCATGTGATACTCACCCGGGCTTGTGCACTATGTCCCTCAGTACTCTGACCGCGTCATCATTGCTCATGTTCTCAAAGTTAATGTCGTTCACCTACAGGCACACAAGAAGCATTAGCACCTCTCAGGCAGCCTGGAACAATACAGTATGCTCAGCTACAAGTGCTGTCACCAGTCACAGTACAAAGTAAATGAAACAATGTGTGGACAACAACCAAACCAAACCCACCAGAATGTATGTATACGTATACGTCTATTCATGAATAAGGTTCACCTCTACACCGCACATAACATGTAGAGTGAACACCTACAGTACGAGAGCATCGCTTTTGATATTCACTGGCTATTTCTACTAGACATTACTGGTAAAACTGGGAACTGGACAGTAGAAACAAACTAGTTAGCCACCAAATAGAACCCCAAACTAAGATCCAACAAATCTCAATATATAAGATCACATTATTCCTTCTGTTCTAAAGCTCAAAGACAAACTGTCCCATCAAACACACTAGGCTTCCTTTTGATTAGAGAATATATTGAAATATTTTGGCACATAGACTGGTGCAGGTGTGAGTTGCACTTGGAACAGACGCTCACACGCACGCACACATGCAAACGTACGCACACGATTCAAGTTCTAGGTATATAACATAATAAATGTCTTTTCTTACAGAGTGTACTTTACTCCCTTCCTCCACGTTCTAAAGCACCAGACACAAAGTGGCTTGCTCGTCAGGCAGTGTCGTAATCGCAACATCACGTTGCGTAATATCATATAGAAAATGTCGCAGGAAGTACAATATTATTTTTATTTTGTGGAGAGGTGCGTCCGTTGGCTGTGTGGCTTAGTTGTGTTTGATTTAGACAGAAAAGTAAGATGTGTGGCTGAGGAAGCTAATGACATAATAGAGACCGAAGAGGAAACATAAGTGGCCAAAAATAATGCCTCCCTGGTATCTTGGGATTACTGTTGTTGTACCAGTCCAATATGACTGTTGAAAATGTGTTGTTTTGTTATGAATATATATATTGATGCTTTATCCCATAACCTGTGTGTTTTAACTTATGTTTAAACATTTTGAAATTAATATCGATATTGCAATTTTCATGATCAATATCGCAAATATCACATTTGATCATTATCGTGCAACCCTACGCTGAATCTCATTGGCGTTGTCTCTCATCTCTACAACACAGCTAGTCTGCTAGTGCAGTGTGCCTAGCCCTTCTCACACACACACCTGCAGAAGCATGTCCCCTGGCTCTATGCGGCCGTCTGCGGCGACAGCTCCTCCCTTCATGATGGAGCCGATGTAGATCCCGCCGTCTCCCCGCTCGTTGCTCTGGCCCACGATGCTGATGCCCAGGAAGTTGTACTTCTCTGTGAGGGCACAGCCGCGGTGTCATGGGGGGGGGGGGGAAACAGTGGGACGGCTGTGTTCATTGAGAGAGCAACGGCAAGCGGCGCCCCCTGGTGGAGCAGCGCGCACACACACTCACCCATGTTGAGAGTGACGGTGATGATGTTGAGAGACATGGTGGAGTCAGTGATGCTGCTGAAGGACGACGACTGAAGAGAGAATGGGCATGTCACAAAAGAGGGCGAGCGGAACACGTGTTCATGTGCTACTGTGTGTTGGGGCGGGAAGAGGAAGGGGGGCGGGGTTCTCTCACCCGGTCCATGTTGGAGGTCTTCGGTTTTCGCCGGCGACGCCGGTGTCGTCTCATCAGGCGAGAGGAGCTCTGTTCTGTGGAGCTGCTGAACCTAAAACACGAGCCGTTGTTACACACAGTGCGGCCAGCCGTTGTTACACACAGTGCGGCCAGCCGTCGTTACACACAAGTGCGGCCAGCCAACTAATCGTCTGCTTCACGACAAACGCACTGAGCGCTGTTTCCACAGCAGTGAACGGTGAGGTTTGGCAGCCTCCAGTGGAAACCATGACCTGACTTACAAATCAGTTTGCACCATACTGACAAAAGAATCCCAGAAATGTTAAAAGGAGTGAATTTGGTCTCTGTGGAAACAGAGGTATTTAAACCTTTATTCGGATCAGTTTGGGTTTGTGAGCCGGACAAAATGAAGGATTACACCACGTAAAAGCTATGTGGCTCCCACGGCTTCCCTTTGGGAATCAATTAAAGTGTTTAATTGTACGATCCCCAACAACAACACATTTGGCTGCAGTAATTTCTCAAGGCTGCGGGTATTGGGTAGAGTTTGACTATAATGATTCACACATTCTTTGTGTATGCTACAGCACTGCAAACACTAAAAGGTAAACCGCATGATTGTGTTCATCCAAAACCTCATCTTATTTGAAAACAAATATAAAAACGCTGTTGGTTGTTTGAAACCACCAAGACACTTCCTGCAGTATTGCATTATAAAAAGCTTGGGTGCATACCACCAGTATGCCTGGGTGCCTTATAACACAATGGAGAAGTATAAAAAGACAAGGTGGTCTAGTAGTACAGAACTAAATAAAATGGTCGCGGAGATGTAAAATACAATTACTAATAAAAACACTAATATAGTCCAATGTCTGCTTTCACAATGAGGGGAACCTGATAATTAGGTGCTGTCATTTACATTAACATGTATAAAAATGCTGCAAATATTTATATATTCATATGCTTCCCTTTCACAGCGTTTCACCAAGTTTCCTCTTGTTGTTCCACAAAGTTAATCATATTACTTGCAGATACCGCTCTCGTGGAAAGGGCCTTTATGGACATTACATTTAAAATATAATGAGTTGAACTTGTGCCTCTCCTCGCAGAGAAGGAGAAGTCAAGAGAACAAATCTTTGACAGTGAGGCGAGACATGGCTAAAAACCACAACTGCTCCCCAGAAACCCATGTGGACTGATGACAGCTCCTAAGATTTGTGGATAACCTCTATGGTTTGTGCATGGCGACAGTGATGTGTTCTTCTGACCTGCTAGTGGCATCATCGTCCTCAGAGTCAAAACAGGAAGTGGATTCCAGCTCACTACTCATGAAGGAGGAGCAGCTGTCGTACTCTGGGCCTCCACGGCCAATCCCGCGTGAGGAGAAGCCATTCTGCCGTCCACCTACAGCAAAACAAGGATTTGTTGGCAATGAGATTGGAGGAAAAAAATTAATGGTAGGGTAATTTACAAGAACGCTTGCTGCTGCATTGCAAAGGCTAAGAGCATCCGGATAAAAAAAAAAAAATAAAAACATCCTATGTCCTTTCCTAGCCACTTTTCCTTGGCCTCAAGTGAAGACGTCATCGGGTAAAGGAAAGGTGTGAAGGATAATCCATAAGGATTTAGGAATGGGAACCGTGGTGGCAAGAGAATCCGACTGCACTTTGGATATGTAATTATGCGACAGTAAATGTTAATGATGTGGGTCTGTCGCGGTGAATGGACTAAAAGCGCGTCTTCTCATTCGCCCC
Organism: Speoplatyrhinus poulsoni; assembly: GCA_025447795.1. Classification (NCBI taxonomy): domain Eukaryota; kingdom Metazoa; phylum Chordata; class Actinopteri; order Percopsiformes; family Amblyopsidae; genus Speoplatyrhinus; species Speoplatyrhinus poulsoni. The sequence continues at coordinate 851,271 of JAOEGT010000009.1, read as the reverse complement.
ACATTTGTTCCAACTTCTGTTGTTTCATGCAGGATGTTAACATGGACAGCCCCATGAAAAATACAACTTAATTAGCCTACCAGAAGTTGTAGCCTAATAGAAATAAAAGAAATGTATCACAAAACTAAATGGTTTTAAGAGTAACAACTGGTGTAAAATCTATAAAAAAATGTTATTTGGTCATGTTTTTAGTTACATACGGATCTAATATGATTTAGAAGTCTCTTCCCATCTATCATTAAAAAGGAGCAAAACCATTGTTATAGCGTACTGTATAAATATACTGCCAAGTAGCGCTTAGGAAAACGGTCTATGGGAAAATAAATCAGCAATGCACGGTGAAATCATCTACAGTCAGATTAAAAACGAAGTCGTCCAAGGTGGAACATTCTGTAATGGTGTCCTATCAATAAAACAATTGTTTTTCTCTTCCACAACACACCAAAGCTAAACATGCCAACGTTAAAGTGAAAATGCACATTTTATACTTAATTTCAGCATGAACTACATACAAAACGCTTGGAGCTCTAAGAAAGCGCCATCAACAATATTTTAGATAGAGCGAGAGATGTTTGCTACAATGTATAATTTCATTAACGTCAATTGCCAAATATATTTTGCCATGTAACATAGGCTATACATTTGATATTATGATGAATGATTTGTTTTGGTGAATGGCCAAATGATGCGTCGCAAGGAATTTTGAGACGGCATTATCTCCTTTCCATAAAGGGTGATCCAGTGTAGCCTATGCTAAAGCATGTAAGAAAGGAAGCATTGAAGCACCCTTCCTTAGCAATAATAGAATTCCAACAGCTATTATCATGGCTGCGACCTAGATACTGCCTAGATACATTCACTCAGTTAGGAAGGTTCCTTCAGATGCAGCAATTGTTGTTGTGACCGGTGTTCGCCACTGTTTGGGTTCCAATTCATGGAGCTGTGTAGCAGTGCCAGATTATAATTTCAGCATGTTCAGAGAACAGTAAAATAGCAGACTGCAGGGAGATATTCAGTGAATTTTACTAAAGGTGTATTAGCTACCAATCACTAACTATACCTTTAAGGCTGGAAATAATCAATTGTGATTTAAATAAATACATATAAAAAGGAATGACCTAACCTTTTGGAATACGCTTTATGAGACCTTCTTTGTGGTATCCCAACATAGAAATTAAGACTGCTGCTATTGATAATCCATACAGTATATTCTATAATGAAATGAGAGGCCTTCCCCCCACTAAAATCATTGTAAAAACAAGCCAGACAAACTTGACATAATTGCTGGGTCATATGGATATTCTGACCCATCCTCCCAATTTAGATAGCCAATCAAGTTAGGGCACGTAAAAAAAATAAAAATAATAAACTCTACCTGAAACAGAATGTTTAGCCAAAAGGGAGGGAAAAGGCCTGTCCAAAATTACATTTGAATATACGGGGCCTTTAACACTGACCGTGTTCATTGGTGTGTTTTCGTCTGGGCCTCTCCCGGTCTCTCCGCTGCGACACGATGGAGCCTGTCTCCGTGTCATTGTCCAAAGTGTCCCGGCCACTTGCTGCTTTCCCACTGCAGAGAAAACACAGGCCAAGAGGAATGGCATGCACAGTACACTTGTGTTACACGTGCGTGCGTCAATATACCATTACTACATGTAAGTGGATGTGTCTGTATGACTAACTTCTTTACACAGCTCGACTCTTTCGACATATTTCTGTTTAAATTGACATGGAACCAAGTGGAATGCGACATGACATCAGCAATATAGACTAGCGGTGTCTTAACTTGCTCAAAGTAGCTGTGAAGCAATTGTGCCAAAAAGGATTTGTCTACTGGGAGAGTCTACTGTGCATGAACAATCCTCATTGCACAAACACAATTCTACACATTTGCTTTAACACAGATGTGTCCAATTGGAAAATGTATTCATCACAAATGAAACAGATGCTTTATGAAATGCTCTGCCACGGAGAAAGAGTCAAAATAAAGCGATGAACTTGAAATGAACAGCCATAGTCACGTGATTCCCCATATCGTACTTCTTACCTCATTCAAAACATTAGCTACAATGTGACAAACAGCACACCATGTATTACCCTCTCTGTAGCAGAGTAACATCCATTTATTATAAGTGATATTTTTTTGTGTGTTCCACGTACTGGTGCTTACCTACGACCTAGCTATAATACATATTTTAAAGCATTTCCTTATTTGGTATTGATTCAGTTACACACACGGCTCTGATAATACTAACTGGTACGAAGGGGGTCTAGAATCTCCAATGCCTCCGGTTCTCTCCAAAGGGGGAGGTGGCTCTAAGCTGTCTGCCACGGAGCCTCCGTCTGAATGGGAACCATCCCCAGAGACCAGCTGTTGACAGACAGACAGACGATTAGACAGGAAACCAGTAGTTTCTTAGAAATAGAACAGGTAGATAGAACAGGAGTTTAACATCCCTTTTATTAAATATTTGTATGTTTGCGCTTATAACATGTAACAGGTTAAAATGCATATGACATTGGTAGACACTAGTAAAACTAGGAAATCATTATTAGGAAAATCAGCTTACAAGACACAGCGTATGGCATCACAATGATAAATCAAGACATCATGAGAGAAACAGGCCATCATGTCTATATACTGTGCCTTTAGTACGCTATGGTGATTAGCATTATACTTATCTAATGGATGAACATAAAATGTCTATTTGCCACTTGGACATACTGTATATTTAATTGTGTAGCTGTGTGTGTGTGGCAGGAAAATCAGCCTGAAGCCCTATGTGATGTGATGGCAGTGACTCAGGTCCTGTGACCCCAGAGACCAATCAATCATGTCACTGAAACAACACAGGAGCACTATAGCCAAACAAAAGACAGAAGTGGGAATAGTAATAACACTTCATGTTACATGGAACATTTCAATGTCCCGTCCCCAATAGAAGGACAAACATATACATACACACACACACACACACACACACACACACACACACACACACACAGAGAGACAGAGAGAGACAGAGAGAGAGACAGAGAGAGAGACAGAGAGAGAGAGACAGAGAGAGAGAGAGAAAGGAGAGAAAGAGAGAAAGATTTGAAACAGAGCCAAGCAAATCCCCAGACAGGGAAGTAATAAACATGACCACAGCCCAGGCTGAAAACAGCACAAGCATGCTGGATTAAACAGTGGAAACCCCAGCGTACTGGTGGATTGTCAACTAATACAGCAAGCACCATACATTTAAACACACTGCAGCTACCCGCCCTAAGATACAGGCCTTCGCAGCACAACAGAGAACACACTCCATTTCGGTACACATTTTCCCCTTCCCCATGCGATTCAATCTTCTCGTTAGGCCTGCGTGCAGTGCGGCTCTTGAGGCTCTTTGTTGAAAAGTGTTTACCCCATATCCTGTGATTTCAGTTGGTCTTAATCCAATCTTAAGGACGAGGAGAGAGGTAGGAAGGAGACACACCATCACACTCTCCCAAGGTGTGAATCAGGAAGGGAACTTGTTGTCTACATGCTTATTGCTCCTCACTCACTCACACACACACACACACACACACACACACACAAGTGTATATCCGAGTTACGTTATGCGTTATACAGGAAGAGTCAGGAAGATACACATGTAGTTTGACATCCTAATGTGCACCTTTTGACTTTTGGAACAGTATGGTCCATTAAGAACTAGGGAGGAGTGCATTGTTCCCAACATCATTATATGGTAATGTTATTAGCCCTCTAGAGACAGATATGGCTAGGATCACTGGCATGTCCAACAGATGGCTATCATTGTGATTATATGCGCAGATTGCGCGCGCACACACACACAAACACGCACACAGTCATTTCAGTGAACAAATACCCAGCTAAATAAATGTAGCAAACACGCAGACAAACTGGGTTTTGAACCTACCCATGAAACCACACGGCCATTAAAACAGGGTAGCTTGGCGTTGTCATCAGATATTTCCTCCTTCACCACCCTGTGAGGGAGACAGGAATGACTGTGATTGTAAGCTAATATATAAAACACAAAAGCACTTGACAAAACAATGACTACATTCAGAAGGAACGGAGACAGGTATGATTGTTTTAGCAAGAGTAAGTAAAAAAAAGCAATAGTGCACAGTACAAGATAGTAAACTGTAAAAACAATGGGAGGGAAAGCAATTATGAATAGCCAAGCTACACTAAAAACTGGATGTTGGTATTAACGCATTAAAACACGACACAAAAAACACTGACTTCTAACATGACTGAACATTAAAGACCAACCAAGTCAAAATGGCCTAGTTGGAATTTTGCTTGTTTTACAAGTTAGTTTCTTAAGTCTTTAGAGAGTAAGATTTTAATTAGATTCAGACACAGTTGTGTTGCTCTACACAAATCTACCTTAAGGAAAATCTCATTATCACCTGCATCTTAACCTATAAAATGTGCACAACACAGAGTGGAAATTGAGTTGCTTAGTAAATATCTAATTTATACCCATGTTACAGTATGCAGCCATTCATTTTCAGCTACGAGTTCAGAAAAAGGAGCAAATGTTTAATTGTCATTTCGTGCTTTCCTTGAATGCCATTACATTGGATATCATTAAACATTAATTTAGAGCATAAATATTATGCTATTATAATATGTGTATATTATTATACACTTATTATTGTGAATAGGACTGTACATGAGTAGCCTACAATAAAAATTAATCATGTGTTTCTAAATAGTTTTGCCAAATTACACAATTTGATCTGTCCTGCCACAAGAACAAGAAACCAAACAAAGATAGTTGTGCGGCTTATGCCTCATTTAACTGGACCCATAAAGTTGGGCTGAATAGGCTCTAAACATCATTCCTGTCTGACAGGTTACCGTTTCTGATACCACCACCCAGGTCCCAGGAGGCCAAAAAGAGTGTATTTACAGAATAGCCCACCTCTGTTAACAAATGAATAGCTTTCTACTGTCCTACTTGCAAACGTCATGAAATTGTGCCGCACCCTTGATTGAACAAAACAATTATGGAAACCTGGGTGAAACCTTTCAGGATTACCTGTCTAGAAATACGAGTGATCGTGCATTGTTGGTGAAGCATTTAAGCAAATCAGGGCTTTACAGTCAAGTCAAAAAAAAAAAACATGCTCATAAACCTGGCGGAGTGATAAAGCAAGCATTCCTATGTCCAGCTCTGCATTCCTTAAAGCTAATAGACAACAACAGCAGGGCCTGCTGTGCTGGACTAAGTGGCTCCACTCTTGACATTATAGCCACTAGCTTTGGGCTACGATAGCTAGCATATGGTACTATTGCCAATTCTTACTGTTGTCAACTAACATTTATCTATCTAAAGAGGGGACACTGACGCATCATTTTATGTGTTACCTACTAGTGTTCATTAAACCAAACATACAATACTTCGTCAGATAGTCACGGCAGTACACGCACAGTAACCTACCATGGGCAGTAATGTAAACAAATGGCGTGAGTAAAAGAGGCTAGCCGACATCACTGCTTATATGAAGGCGCTAGAAGCTAACAAAGGAACTGCAATGAAAATGGATAGGTTAGCCAACTCCTATGGTCCACAGTCAGTGGAACCACCGTGACAAGCCTCATTAAACATATTATAGTTTCACTATTTATACTATATATTTCTAAAATAAACACGTATGCGATGCTATTATTAATTCGCTAACTGGAGTTAAACAAAAACATTTTATACCCAAAGTCATCGTCCATAGATTTGAAGAAGAACTTGTAGTTAGGTTTCTTGAGGACATTTTTGAAGTCTGCAAGTGTGACTTTGTCCGCTGGCACGGACAGTTTCACCAGATATGGTGTTTCCTGGTCGTCGAGGTGGTAGATAATTTTGGTCTCCCCCATCTCTAGTGGCTGGGGCGAGGCAGGCAGGGTGCATCAAGCCGCGAGTCAGGATGGCTCCCTCTCGGGCCCCGGCTCCCCGTGGCGCTGTGGTGGGCCGTGATCCTCCCGGCTCTACCTCTATGGCTCGCTGGCTTCTGCGTAGCCCAGTATCCAAGCTTTTCTACGCCAGCTAGCTACGCCTGCTGCTATTCGATTGAAAAGCACCTTGCTCCGACGCAAAAGCTGCAAACAATGGCCTAGGTTTGATCCGCGTTAGCTCCTAGAAATGTTAAACTTCGAATAAACAACGAAATGTTGCAGATCGGCTGCGTTAACGTTTGGCAAATAAAATGAATATATACAATCTGAGATGGCTCGGTTTTCTCGCTCGCTGCCAAGCTCGGCTCTACTCTACTTTGCACACGAAGCTATCTGCCGTCTCAAAATCGTCAGGCCTAGCTGGTGCGCCATCTATCGAAAAGGAGGAGAGCAGCAGGCAGTTACTTCTGACAAAACCTGTATCTGTGCTGCCTTTGTACGTGCTACAATTTCATGGTTGTTTCTGTGTTATATTTTACTATGGCCCATTTAAAAAATACATGCAAAAAAACATATTTCACAAGAATGTCTCAACATTATGCACTGCAGTATACTTTTCAAAGTTTGTTTTTATGACTGCTTTTACAAATAGTATGAATAACTGACCATTGTGTGACCAATTTCCTTCATTTATGATCAATCACAAACCATTTAAAATGTGTACTGACTCACCCACCAAATTATCAATTTATTGCATTGTCTTTATCCAACATTTGCTTCTCAAAGAGCAACTGGCACCTACACACCATAATGTATACTAATGTAATGTGGGATAAACTTCACACTTTAAAAGTACAGTGTCTTAAAGAAGGGGTAAGGGTGAGCTCTGTACTGTATTAGCTACTGTTTGATATGTTGTCTAAAACTAGTTAATAAAAAAAGTGTTGGTTGGTTGGTCTGTCAAGTTAATGCAGGTGACTTTACAACATGCACAGTATGAAACAATGGAGATAAGTGTTTGTTTGGTTATGCTGTCCTGTAAAACAGATCATAGAATGTTACGTTTAAGGAAGCTAAGAACAGCATGAAAACACACATTCTGGACACCCCAGGCTATAAGAGGCACGCATCACCATAACTTGTATTTCACAAGCCAATGAGATGTTTCAGATGCATGCTTGAAGGCTGCATGACATCAATACATTCATTAATGCATTAAATCAAATATAGAATATTCAGTACATGAATGTATTTGGTATACTGATTCTGATACCAATAGCTTATCTTATTTATATAATTTTTAATAACATGATCAGAAAGGAATTCTCTCCATTCAGAAATTAATATGTACAGCAACTGCAGTTTATTTCCCTAAACAGTAATTTAGGCAACATTTGAGTAAATATTATTCAATGCAGGCATTTAGATTCTCTACGAATGAATGGATACATGGAGTACAAAAGTCAGAGTTTAAAACAGACATATCTGCTTATTTTTCTTCTGTGGAGAGAAACAAAAACAACAATTGATGCCATTACCTTTCTTCAACCCTTCCACTGCTGCAGGTGGACATGATATCACAACATACAAGTACAAATAAAACAAAAATAAAGAGGGGGATGTTTGGTCTCTAGTTTTAAATAGATTGTTAGAGTGTTAGGGACTAGTGTGTGGGCAGGTCTTAGTCGTCAAGGAAGTCTTCATCGAGGTTAACATCTGTTGTGTCAATGTCCTCAAGCTCCATGTTGTCTAGGTCCACTTCCAGCTCATCCAGTAACTGACAAGAAAGGGTTCAGAGAAACATGGAGTTACTGCTATTACACCACTAAAGACTAACACAATAAAATACTAGTGAAAACAATTAGCATATGACCTACCTTATCCTTCTGAGACTCTTCTATCTCATCCTCCTCCTCATCCCCCTCTTCTGCTGGAGTGGCTAGAGGTTTCGGCTGCGATGGCGTCATGGCTGGTGCCCCATGAGCAGCAGCGGCAACAGCCGTCGTCACGGTGTCCTCGCTGCCCTCAGACTCCTAGGGAAGGTAGGTGAGAGAGATGTAGTAGAAGGTAAACACAATAACTTAACGGCTTACCCAGGTCTGTTTACACACCACAGTCTACTAAAGAATGATTTGAATGATAGTGTTCCATATTTGAAAGACTACAAAAGCAGCTATGTGGATTTGTATAGCTTCTAATAATGCACCAACCTTTTGCAACCTATTGCACATTTTTACAAAAACTCAATATGGGTGGTATCGGCTTAAAGAAATGTTTGAACCTTTACCTCAAATGACAGTGGCTTAGACAAATGAGAAGATTGTTTTTAATTACACTAAGGCAGCAGACCTTCAGGTCTCCAGAAAGGCAACAACAATCCAAGGTGGAGTTCCCTTTACTTTGTCAAATGATACCCCTCTTCCTTTAACCAATTAGAGCATGCGTAGAAGAACGTGTAAGCCATACAGAGACTCTGTTAGTTACAGGTTCTAAGGGATCATGTTTCCACGACACCAGTCCAACAACAATAGTCTCACAGCAACAAGGTGCCAAATTGGAATTATCTGTGTTAACAAGTCAATACTAGTGCAATTGCATTAGAACCGGCATTGGTACCTGGGCACCGATGGCTGCCCACTGCTCCTAAATAGAGCAGGTCAACCACAGGACAAATTACAAAATACCCCCGCCCCCCACTAGGACACAAAGACTGACCTTTGTAACCAGGGACGGGAAGGGCCCTTTTGGTTCATATCCTTGAGCCTCCTCTAGAATATTCCTGTCTTCATTAGGCTGAAAACATAACACACTAGGTTAAGTATGATGGAGAGTAAAACAACATTAAACCATTTAAACCATAGGAATGGTAATTCCTTATTTCACTTGAGAACTAAATCTCATGTGGTGACTATGACAGAACATTTTCCATGCATTCTACAGCATTCAAATGCCACTCACCGTGACAAGGGGGTAGTCCTTAGCAGGCCTAGAGCTGCCCAAGCAAGTCTCTCTGAGGAAATGCTCAGCGGCGAAGGACTCCTTCAGCCCGGGGAACAGATTCTCATACTCTGTGGGGTCAGCCAGCGATTCAGCCGCCTACATTTAGATATATAGATGGATAATAACATAGAATAAAGACAACTGAGATGCCATCACAATATTTATATTATTAACAACATCCATTTTATGTGCAGAATAAATTACATGAACAAGCGGAAAGGAATTAGTGTGTTTTGTCACAAATTAAAAAGCCCGTAAGCTATTATTTCTAAGGCCCCTATTGAGATAGCCCCCATATTATCTATGTAGATACTTAGCAGGGATGGACTGGGACTGAAAAACTGCCCGGGACAAACTGACTGGCCAGGGAACAGTCCAGCCCTTGTTGACAAGTGCACCATCCACTATAGAAATTAGATGCAGTAGTTCCATCTAGTTTTGTAGATATAGCCCAAGTGCTCAATTTTTTTGACTTATATTTGTTTTAAAATGTTATATGTGTATGTGTCATCTGTCCCACATTAAGAACCAGGGGCAAATCTGTCTTCAGGGGAATATGACATAGGCCTACGTGTACATACATAGCCTTCTAAATCACACATTTCACTGTATAACAATTACTTTTGAATTCCATTACAAAACATTTTTTAACGGCAGTAGCCTGCGTGGCACACCTAGCTTTAAGAGCCAAAAGCATTTTGTACACCGTTTCTCTGTTTGACCAGCAACATGTATAAGAATGATGCTCAGGGGTGTCTCGATGGTCTGACTCCTATTTGTACCGTAATTATCTAGGCAGTTTCTTCCACTCTGTGCATAGCGAACCCTTGCCATTCATGTCGCAGATCGTAACTTCGTATGTTGCTTTTCTGGGGGCGGATATTCGTTATAGTCCCAAAACATTGCTGAGTGCAGCACTGACCTTCTGGTTAACTTTAGCCAGGCTCTCTCTCCACAGTTTGACCACACGGGACACCTGGCTGGGCAGGTAGGTGCGAGCCAGGAACGCTGCTTCAGGCAGCCGGTTAGTCCTAATCAGCAGCTCCAGACACTGGTCAAGCCTAAGAGGGGAGCGTTAGAGTTTAAAGGGATGAGTGGACATCTAGTACAGAACCTCATGGCCAGGGCAGCTCTCCATATGCATAGCATCTGTGCAGCGTGCGTTTATATGCTGAACGCCATCCAGTGGGCTGCTGTGCTCGCATTAGCCCCGCCCACCCAGGTACTCACTTGCCCTGCAGGAAGTAGGTCATGAAGGCCACGTTGTTTTTCCCGTCGCGCTCCGCGCCCTCCGCCAGCTTGCCCACCATGGAGGCGTTGCCGGAGGCTGTGGCGAGGAGCAGCAGGCCACCATAGTCCTGGGCGTGGTGCAGGCACTCCTGGGCCAAGCCGAACTGGCACTTGCTGATGGCAAGCTCTGCCAGCTGCTTCCATTTCTGCTCCGCCTGGGGAAGAGGGGGAGAATGATCACCAAACAAGCTGCTGGGAGGAACTAATTAGAGAGACGTCCCAGCGACACCGCTCCAAATGCTAATGTTTAGCTTGTATGCTTTTTGGCTAGCAACAAATTAACAGAGATGGGATACAAGCTGGTTAGCATTGACCATGGCCTCATGAGCGCACTCTCCATGACATACACCAGTGTGTGCCCCTGTGTACGTACGGACACACACACACAGGTAGATATAGAATGGAGAGGAAATAAAGAGCAGCACCTCCGCCTCCACAGCCAGCTGGTAGGCAATCTTCAGCTCTCCGAGCTGCAAGGCCAGCTCAAACCTGTGTTCTGGGTCTGTTGACACAGCCAGGGCCTGCTGCTTGAAGCCCTGAAGTAGACAGAGCAGAAGCACACATCAGTTTTGACACAAAGAACATATCCCCGATATGGCACACACTAGGGGTGTAACGGTTATGAAACAGAGACCGGGATACAAAGGTCCACGGTTTTGTGTTGCGGTTCCGGAAGACAGAACCGCGGTCCACGCACGCACACACACAGACACACAACCCGCTACAGGTGCAGCCTGTTGAGCTCTCATATACGTTGCTACTATAATTACAATATGTTACTACAATTTATTTTCATTTCACATTTAGCTCAACACTTGATTAGAATCACTGAGACTTTTTGTAGTTGTGAAAACACAATACAATGCAATTTACAAATTACAATTGGGAATAATATATTCTTATGTGGGAATTGGCATGATGCAGCAGTTACCTTTCTTGTGGGTGGCTTTTTCACAAAGCCTATCTTACGTGTGTCAATACAATATACATGATGTCCGCAAAGGTATGAAAACTGTCCAAAACGGCCAGGTTATTTTTAAGTCTGTCTGGCCGCTGTCTGTTTTGCCTTCATGTGGTTCCAAACTGTTCGTTCACCTGCTGGCATTGTGTAATTGTAGGAATGAAGCTACAGTATTCTTCTTAGTATTCCAAACTGTTGATTTTAAAAAAGGTGTCCATTTTAAAAATGAATATAGCAGCAAACAATTACTATTTTCTATTTTAAGGATATAGTGGAATATTGTCTTTAGCAGGGTGTTGTAACGTAATCCAATCTCATATTTTCTGTTTACCTAATGCTGGAGTGCATGTGTGGGCGACAACAAAAAGTGTTCTTCTTTGGCTGACACGCTGGTGCTAGTGTGCCATCTAGTGGCAGAAAGTATAGAAAAAAATGACTATTCTAAAGAACAAAAGCAATCAAGGCCAGAAAAATTCCCAGATTATACTGCTCAAAGGAAAAATGTATAATTGAACCACGATATTAACCAAATCGTTGCTCAAAAACTGAGATATGAACCGAACTGTGGATTTGGTGAACCGTTACAGAACACACACACACACACACACACAAAAAGAACAGAGGAGCTCCGAGAGAGTGTGATGTCATTCCGTGCTCAGGATGCCATTACTCCACTATACTTGCATAAAAAAAGAAAAAAGGCTTAAAAATAGTAGATTCTTTTTCATTAACTATTTTCTATGTAAAGCCTAAGTCTCTTCCGCATAATGGAACTTTCTTCGGCTTGTGGAATATGGCGCGAAAACGTCATGACACTTGCACTATAAACACTCCAGGGATTGTAGTCTTACTAATGACATATTTTCACAGTATTATACTTCAACAAATGCATGACAAACGGACAAACAATTTTCTTTTAAATAGTCAATCATCGTATGTTTTCTTCGTGTTACAAAGCTAACGGGATCTACAAAAAAAATGTATTCTCGACCAAACATATTTATTTAACTTAATCTCATAATGGGGAAGTGAATTAGGCTCTCTATAGTGGAGTAATGGTACCCTGAGCAGACAATGACATCACGCTCCTTCTGTGTTGTTCTTTGCGTTCATAGCCTTAGTGTGACATCTAGCAGCAGAAAGTCACATAGAACCACTTTAAAATACACATACTGCATACACCACTCTTAAAATTATAATGGGAAATATTATTAGTAGTTCGATTTGATAGTTTGTGCAAGTGTGTGTGTGTTTATCCCATCTTGAAACAGACTAAAAGAGAATAAGAGCTCCCTGACCTGCTTCTCCAGGAAGTGGGCCACCCTGGTCCTCTGCTCCTTGGGGATTGTAGGCAGCACCTTGTCGGCCATGCCAAAGTCCCTCCTCATCACGGCCGTCTGGTACTCCAACACAGAGACCAACAGCGAGTAGCTGACGATGTTCAGCTCCTTGTCGCCCAGGTAGAGGCGGTCATCCTTGGGGATGTAGCCCAGCAGGTACATGGTTCTGCAGGACCACGACCAAGAAGCAGGTTGCACGGAAAATTACTATCTCACTAACTAGCCTACGTTCTAATACAGATAGCCAATGGCTAACCGGTATTGGTTGACACGTTCCGCGAATAAGGTATTATATCTTACAAATAAAGTATCTCCCTGCAGGTCATACCTGTCAAGGTGAGCAATAGTCACAATCTCTCCTCCAACAAAGTAGTTGAGTCTGTTGACAGAGCTGGTGTAGATAAAGCAATCTCCAACCCAAAGGCCAGTCTTCACTATCTCCTGAATCTCTCCCTGGACCTGCAAAGGAATGAGAGAGAGCATTGACATTTAAATGAGCTTTTATCGGCTATTAAAGTAGGACTACTGCTAGGGAAGTATGGCGTGTTTCTACGGGACTATGAGATTCCGATAGATAACCGCCTAATCCAAATCCAATGACTATGCTATTCCTCTATTGTTTAGGAAACGGGAATGGTCCAAATAATATTTAGAATGCCAGACACATTCCCAGACGTGGAGCGTGCATGTAAACAAAGTCATGGCAGCACGTCTGAACGGAACTATTTTGAGCAGGGACAATATTTGCAGAGGTGTATGGAAACCCCCTACCTCAAAGGCGTCCTCAATGCCGTCCTCTGTGATGCCCTGGTTGGACTCCTGGGAGGCAGCCACCTTCTCTGCCAGGTAGCGCAGGATGAAGAAAGACTCCTCTGTGGCGATGCAGACCAGCTCGCCCGAGTCTGACCAGAAGATCTGCGCCGAGCAGCAGAGAGCCAGGGAAGCAGGGAGGAGGGATGAGGATGAGGGAGACGGTGAATGGCAGTTTCATGCTAGCAGCGCCACATGTATCATTACTAAACAACAACAACAACGACAACTAAATAGTGACATCATCTAGTGGGAAATCAATTAGAGGAAATCTACGTCGATCTCACATGCTTGGGCTGGATCTCAATGCGGCGGACCAGTTCTGTGTTCTCCCAGTCGTAAAAGGCCAGTCCATTCATAGACCTCACCCCGAGCAAGAAGCCTCCATAGACACCTGGGTGAAAACACAAAACACAGGCCCACTGCATCATTTAACAGTGCCTCAAAGCAGTAGTAGCAAAGATCAACATGTTCAGGGCCTTGTTTCATTCACCTTCAGCACCAAAGTCTGGCTTGAAAGATTTCTTTTCCTTGAAGTTCTTGAAAATCTTGACAATACTGCTGCTTTCTCTAATGGCGTATCTATAGGTAAACACAACATGGATTCAGCATTCATCAGTATGAGCTGCATACAAATATCATTTAAGAAGAGTACTTACTTCTTATCTAGCATTAACGCCATTGTGTCATTGTCCGGTATGAGTTGCACCAAAACATGGTTCTATCTAGCCATCTACAGTATACATACTTACTCAGAGGAATCGTGCGCCCAGACAAACTCCTGCGCTGAGCCAAAGCTCTTGTTTCTCAAAGCCATCGCGGTGTAGATTATGTATTCTCCGTCCCCGCACACCACGACGAACCTGGAAGACACACCCACATCAGCTACAGCGCTGCCCCGTACATGCATGTGAGAGGTGCGGACGCACGCGTCTACCTTCCGTTCGGGTTGTGCTGGATGGTCTGTGGGTAAATCTCACAGCTGCCCATGTCCTTGACAGCCAGCGGCAGCCTCTCGCCGTCCTTGATCTCGGTGTCCCCCATGGCCTTCAGGTTGGCCTGCTGCACCTCGCTGTGCTTGGCCCAGATGATCTTCCCGTTGGTGTCCATTGACATGGCCGGCTCCTCCCGGCCCAGCTGCGCGCGAGGAGGGAAAGGGCGTGAGGATGTGGGGAACCATGACGATAGCAGTGGCATGTGTCGTATATACACCCTGGAGGAACGGCGCCGTCTACAGCTCCGGCAGAGGCATGCAGGCATCTGCTTTACCTGACTGGTTCAAGTCAGCGCTAGGCCGTTCACTTGTGTGCGGCACTGCTGCGACCAAACCTGTGGGCGGTGCCGTTCCTAGCTGGTAACTCCCCCAGCCTCGTTGACTACGACCCCCTCCCCCCCGTGAAGGGTCACCGCTACCTTGACGATGATGCTGCCTTCGTCGTAGCCCAGCGCCACGTTGTTGGAGCCCCTGAGGCCACACACGCACCACACCCTCTCCATGCCGTAGTTCAGCGTGCTCTCCAGGCGGTACGTGCTCGAGTGCCAGATGCGCACCGTACCTGCGACGGTGCCACACACGGGCACTGGTCAGAAACGCCGTCAATGACACTTAGTGAATGACGGGGGGGAGGGGAGGGGTGGTGGGGAGGGATATGTGCGTCACAGCCTCACCATCCTCCGATCCCGTGATGATGATTGGCAGCTCCGGGTGGAAACTGACACAGGACACGTTCTGGGCGTGGCCCTCCAGGGTCTGCACGCACGTCTTGTTCTGCAGGGAAGACAGTCCGTGTGTTAAGACAACGTTGTCAGGCTTACATAATATTAGTATTGCTGCTGGATGGCCGCACGAGTGTCCTTTGAAAAGGATGCGAGCTGCAGGTCCTCTCTAGCCTGACACGCCAGGAGGTTTGTTACACTGAACCCTCTCGGGAGCAGTCCACTGAACCCGTTTCACAAGGGCAAGTGCTTTAAATAAAAAACAAACTTGGCAGATGATTGGAAGAATCTGTCAATCTGAGGCTGTTTTCTCACCTGGTAGTCCCAGATCTTCACAAGGCGGTCGTCAGCTCCAGATATAAGGTAGGGCTTGTCTCCTCCGCTGTAATAGTCAATACAGTTGACTCCTTTCTCGTGGCCTTCCAGGGTGAAATTGGGAGACGAGGAACCCAGCTGCCACACCTGAGGTGGCACAGGAGACATGTAAATAAGATCTCATTAGAAGAGACGTGAGTGACCGTTGTACAGAGTCATTAGCGTGGATTTACCATTTATCAAAATGTGGGAATTGACACTATCGCTTTTCAAGTGGAAGTACTAAAAAGATTACAGCATAACAGTGGAGTATACCAAATGTAGTGTGCCCACAGGGTACACTACAAAGCAGGCAAGCGTCAAGACAGGTCCCTGCACAACTATATTTGCCTGTGTGTGTGTGGGGGAGGGGGGGTAATGTGCACAGTAAGATCGCTATATGCTCTTCACACAATTTTCATAATACATACTGTGCTCACAATTAGGATTTAAAATATGGCTAGGAGAATCCCCCCTCCCCCCCCCCAAACCAACCTACCTTGATGGTTCTGTCCAGGGAAGCGCTGGCAAACTGATTGTTGTCTTTGGGGTTTATCACAATCTGCATGACGTAATGAGTGTGACCCTCAAACACTTGGCTACAGGACCACTTCTTCTCCCAGTCCCACAGCTTGATCAACATGTCATCTGCGCACACACGCACAGGCGTGTAAAACAAACCACTACTACAATCAATATGACTGACGTGTACTGTTTAGTCAATCATCCATTGACTAGCATACCACTGCTGGTGAGAATGTAGGGCTGTGTGGGGTGAACAGCAATGCAGCGGATGTAGTCAGAGTGAGCTTCAAACATGTGGACTCTCTCCAGGGTGTTGTAGTTGAATACACGAATCTGCATGTCATCCTGCACAACAGAAGGGAACATGGTGGTGGTGTAGTTTAGTTAAGAATACATTCATGACCATGACAGTAACATGATTCAAAATAATCATATATAAGAGGATACACATTTCAATTTAACTTGATATTACCTGTTGACATTATTGATGTTAACAGGTATACACCTTACATCAAGACAGAATATAACTCACCGCTCCAGTGATGACCCAGTTCTTTCTAGCCACAAATTTGGAAGCTCTGACTGGGAGATCACACACTTCAAATGTCTTCACTAGGGTCTGGAAAACAAAACATGTTTAGTTAGAACAGTGTAAATAATATATACATTTCTGAGTTAATGCATGCCATACACAATGTCAGTTTTCTAAATAATGTGTGAATGGTAAATTATACCTGTGTTTCATGGTTCCACACGCAGACACTGCCATTGTACAAACTGGCCAGCATCCATGGCTCAGTCGGGTGAAGGTCCACACTTTTGACTCGATCTGACCTAGCTGTCAGCTTTCGCTTGATGTCTAGCCTAAGAGGCTGAAAAGAAATAACTGTTAATATTCATTCATTTGTATAATTGTTGAGCTGCAGTCAGGCAGACTATTGCCCGATGCGTTTCCACACACCTACATAGAAAGCGTAAAAATCGTTAAATACCTGTTGCAAAGTCAGACCATATGGTGGACCTTGCAATAATAGACCAGTAAATGCAATAACATTATAGTACTATTTAAGTCGCATACAATTACTTCTGCCTGCCACGATAACAAAAAGGTGTTGCACATCTGCAATTACATTAGAATTAAACGTCATACTGGTATGTACTGTTACGGTAGCTAGGTTCTGTAGCCTATTGCTAGAATATTAGCATGCAAATGTTAGCTCACCAATCATCTGACAAAAGAATTTAATACCTTATCAAGCGCATTGTCTTAAACATGTTTCTGATTCATTAATACTTTCTTACGAATTACACTGCTAGAGTGTAAGTAAATATAAACTAGAAGTATAATAATCTTAGAGCCGGCTAGTTAACTAGCATCTAGTAGTACGGTACGGTAGTAGTACATTACTCGAAAACATCCGACACATCGTGCATTTTATGACGCTATCTTTCTGAAACACATATATTTATTTACGTAAATATAATTTTATATAGCTAATTATTTCACCTACCATGTTTTACCTCCGTACTGTAACTAAAATACGAATATATGTATCCTTCAAGAGTACAATTGTGATCGTACGTGAACACTGTACTGCTCAGTGTCACTGACGTGGAACTTCCTGAAGCGGTCAATCTCGCGATGCCTCGCACATATGAAATGGTGACGTGCCACTTCGAGGGTTGAGGTCATAGCCTACCAATCATCATGGATATATCACATATTGCAAACAATTATTCAAATATTTTAGGATATATTTTTAATAATAACGATTAATACAGACGATATTTTGTTAATATTTCTTTCTCAAAAAATGTAATTAATATTTTGTCAGATAATTATAACCACACAGAATCGCACGCAGAGTAGGCTACGCATACAGTAGAGTCTACTGAGTAGACAAATACAAAATATTAAATATTTATATTGGAGGTATGACTGCATAATTCACAAACGGCTAACTATAGTCCGTAGAATAGAGGAACCTAGGCGTCTCATGTCCACATTGCAACATTAAATGCTAATATGTCGCCCTCTGCTGTTGTTAAATGTAAATGCAGTTGCCCAATCGTATCCTAGTTCTATGATCTTGTCCAATGATGTCCAACCAAAACAATGTTTATTCCATTATTCAACTATTTAATCTCTAATGAAGCCTGATTTGGGAGTTACACTGGATTGATTATGTTAACCTGTACATAATCTGAAAATAATCTTTATTAGAAAATACAATATTAATATTTGCAAATCAAAGGTAACTCATATTTGTTCTTTAATCTTTCCTTTTGAAATTTTGAATACAAACGATACCTTCGCACGTCAGTTCCTGTGAGCAGAAGATATTAAAATTAATTAAAACGTTTATCTCTGCATTCATAAAAAAATTACAATTAATTATTCTGAGATATTCACGAATTATTTATGACATGCAGAAAAAAAAACGTTTTAAACACACATCTAGTGAAAAACAACAACAAAATACACAATATGACATTCACTCCCTTCTTTGGATTACTCTCATACATCTAATCACCATTACTGTCAACCCACCAAGTAGAGTTTGTCTTCATCCATCCAGTGCTTCCAGCCTCGATTGGACTTCTGTCCTTTCTGGTTGCATACCAGTTTGTCAACCTCCCAAGATACTATACTCTGGAAGACCAGTTAATTAAATCAAAAATATAAAAATACACATGCACGCTTACTTTTCCTTGATTTCAGTTTATCTTAAACTGAAGGGAAAAAATGAAATCATCAGAGTTTATTAGCAGAGATTAAGACAGTGTCCCACTGATATCAACCAGTTTGATGATTATTCTGCGCACCACTTTATTCTGAATGTGGAAGACAACAAAGAAGATGATACTCGATCTCAAGACAATGGGTGAGCACAGCCAGTTCTCATTTACAATGTACCCGTATGTAGCCAGTGGGGAAAATGGGTTGAGGATGTTGTCGCCAGCAGGGCACCTTAGAGCAATTCTGCTTGGCCCCGCCTACAAGTGGCACCGTCATGGGGGTAATTAGCCAATCGCCATTAGGAGAAGGAGGATAAAAGTGCAGCGAGCGGAAGTATCGCCACCTCCGCATTCCCTCCTGCTGCCGGTGCCA
>JAOEGT010000009.1:817345-832152 GCA_025447795.1 Speoplatyrhinus poulsoni | reverse complement strand
CCCACACCCCCCCACCCCCCCTTTCCCCACACACACACACACACACACACATGCACCGGCCGGCTCACACACATTCACCCAGCTGGACACAGCCTGTGCTCACAGGGGGCTCACAGTAGGCAGTGTATTAGTGTTTTCTATCATCTTCTACCATCACAGACTCGCCAAATGTGCTTTTAAGCTGCTATCCCACATACTTGCTCTCTGTGTTGTCTTGCATTAAAACTCAGTGACTTTTACCAGGCAGGCACAGTGACTAATTTGTAGCAAGACCCCAATCTAAAAAAATAGTATTTGCATTTTTTATATGGGTTAAAACTCATAATTAAAGTGAGGTGGAACCCAAAAGGGGAATTGATTATTTCATGAAATATATAAATTGTTTTATTGTGGTCTTCCTATTAAACACACATGCCTATAGATTCCACCCTGATAATCAATCACTGTAGGAAACACCTATTGGCGACCCTGATAAACAGGCTATTAGAGAAACTTCTCAACATCAGTATTGACAGAACACACGCACACACTGGTATAGACGCGCGCCCGCATACACACACAATTTAAGTTGATTATTATAGTGGCCTAATAAGGTGCCACATTCATCTCTTAGGTATATACACGTGTTTTCACAAATACACTATGTTAATTAAACAGGCTACCTTAATATTTGGACCAATGACACTAGAAGCTGATTAGAACACGTTTGTTACATTAACAGAGTGGCTATCACGCATTGCGTGGATTTGATGTTTGCAGGTAACTACTTAACCAATCTGGTATAAACACGCTACTCACTTACCGTCTGAAACTCAACTTGCGACGAAACGAGATGTAGTCGTGACGATGAAAAAAGTCCACACGGCGGGGAGAAATCGCTCTTTCTATTAGTTCCTTACTACAACAATGTTATATCGGGCCACCGTTGTTTTTGTGTCAAGGCAGGAAGCCGCGATACGGTTCTTTGTTATAGTTGAGAGGAGCTGGAGGCAGGCAGGCAGTCGGAGACCAGATGCTCTCTGCCCATTCACTTGGTGGAGCTCATGATTGGGTGGGATTTTACCCAACACAGGAGTCTACTCTGACGCCATTGGCTCAGGTCTGTTCCCATGCTTTGGTGAACCTAGATTCTGGTGGACCGCCTTGTATCTGCAGTATCTGTAGCCTGATGATACGCAAGTTTATTTTCTGCTAATAGGCAGTGTTGGGCAGTAACTACTAATTACTGTAATGTAATAACTTTTTTCAGTAACTAGTAGTGTAATTAATTACTATTTCCAAAACGGTAATACTATTACAATTAAGCTACTAATCAAAGTAATGCTGCATTATTGCGTTACAATAACTTTCTGGTCCTAGTATAGGGTAGGCTTATTGAACCAACCCCCAATATTATTTCGTGAACAATTTCACTAGTTTTTACAATTCGAAAAATGTGATTTAGAATACGTTTTTTATCAAAAGCGACTTAAAATTATTGGAATTAAAAGTAGGCTAGGCAAATTACAAGAAGCAAATGGCCAGACATCTTGAACAAATGATAGCCTATATAGGCCCTATACACATGCCTATGTGACCATAAAAGCACCATACCTTTACCTTTACCCACTCCGGCCGGTTCTCGAACTCTATCGGCTACCTTATGTCAGAGTCAAACTGGCAAAAAAAAAAGCAAAATCATTTTTAAGACACCGGATAGAAGTAAACACCAGTGAGGAACATACCACACTTGTTTAGTTGGTCTATTAGTTTAGTTCCATCGCGGAGTATTTGTCGCCACCTAGAGGTTGTAATTTTAGTCTAACATTTTCGTTAATAGTATGCAGGCCTGCACGTCAATTTGTTTGTCATTGCTGTTTTTCACTTAACTAATTTTCCTTCGCATTTATTTTCCACGTGGCACGCCACCTTTAGATTCTTGATTTTGACCATTATAAGACACTTTAAAATATTTTATCCAGTTGATAATAGACGTTTCAGTGGCGTTTTGATTTTAAATTTAATGGTGGGGGTGAATAAAACAATTCGTGTAAATATAATCAACTTGTATAGACAGCTAACAGGAAAACAAAAATAGACCGCGCTGTCTTGCCTAATAACATAGGGTACTGATGTATGTATGTGTGTTTGAGAGAGAGAGAGAGAGAGAGATAGATAGATGAGACCTTAATCCTTTGTGCTATTACATGTAATATTTATAGAATTGTCTGTTACAGTTCATATGAAAATTAGAAGATGGTTGTGTTAAATATAACCTCTTTAATATAAGTCACAAAGGCTTTTTATTGACTTTTGTACAAAAGAATGACAATGATAAAGCCGGAAAAAGAAAAGAAAAAGTGTCATGATGCAACCTGAACAAACTACACAGAATGAGATATTGCATGGCATAAAACA
Source organism: Speoplatyrhinus poulsoni (assembly GCA_025447795.1). Taxonomy (NCBI): domain Eukaryota; kingdom Metazoa; phylum Chordata; class Actinopteri; order Percopsiformes; family Amblyopsidae; genus Speoplatyrhinus; species Speoplatyrhinus poulsoni. Next base: position 829,755 of record JAOEGT010000009.1, on the reverse strand, counting down.
TCAGAAGAACTGACATGTCAACACATTTAACATGGAGATACTTCACATTAACATTTGCATTTCATAGTTGAGTTTTGCATTTACATTTGACCTCAAGTATTTTTGCAATGCAGGATACATTCAGGAAGCAGTTAGTGTTTACAGAAGTAAACTGTGCTTTCAAATTGAGTCAGCAATTTTTGAATGAATCCCAGATTTGTATGTCCACTTGTTCATGGGGATCCCAGATCAATAACTATGTTATGCTCCAGTAGGCCTTGATCCTGCTAAGGCAGCAAACAAGAAGAGAGAGACATCTCTCTTTTCAATATGGTGCACCATTTGCACCATGCTGATTTCCATCAAGTTGTCTAAATAACTTATTAAAAAGCAGCATTTAAGATCAGCTGTTTAAAATGCATACTGCTCCACCCACCCATACAGGTGTTTAATGGGGTCGTTGTGGATTGATTGACATCTCGGTCACTGTCCTATGCACGCGTTGTCTTTGTCACACCTGGAGGGGTAACTGACACCATCTTTATCATTGGTTCTATTCAGTATGTGCAGTTTGCTGACATTATCATTGGTGTTAAGCAAATATTACACAACAGAATTGAGGAGTGAGCTCCATTTCAAGGGGCACTTTTAATTGTTGATAGTTATATACAATAATAACAATAAATAGTAATTGACGTAACGTCAATAATAATTATGATGATTATTAATACATTTTATTATCATTTATTATAATAATCTGAAGCAGCGGATTGGTTTAACAATGTTTGGAATTCCCAGGTTGACCGTATTGATTCCAAAATTCTGTTGGACATCAGACAGATTGTAAACATATAGGTGAACACTGATGAACTTACTGAAATTTAAACTATGTAAAACAGAGCACCTCTGCTGAATGCCAGAATGTGTGATATTTTCCCCAGACTGACTCTTGTGAAGTGTACATTGGCACAAACTAAATAAAACAATGTCAACATGCCATGATGCAACAAGGTTAAATTGCACACAAATGTAAAAACACAATTTCCAAATGGAAAATACAGCACAATATTGGGTTTAAGTGAGAAAGGAAAAATGCTATGCATACACACATAAATATATGTTCATACGTCACATGAGAGTAAGCATATTATATATCATATATATATGCATATCATTAAGCAAGAAGAAACATTAAATTCTATGTTATTTACACACATAATCATCCTTCACAAGTATTGAGTACTTTGAAATGTAGCTATTGGAACTGTTGACCAAAATACAATTTTCATATACAGTAATACTTTTTTTTATGTGTGTAATTTTTTTTTTTTTAACAATATACAAGATACAACTCTTCACACAATCAAATTCTAAGCACAAGCCCAGAAGGCCACAAAAGTGCATGTTTTAACATCAGTTGGAAGCTAACCGATGTACATCGGCATTAGATCGCAGATTGAGCAGCGTTTCCCTCACTTTGTACTTCAGTTCAGTGTGTTACCAAATGAAGTGGAGCAGATACTTAGAATGCAAGCAGACGCGCACGCATACACATGCACACAGTACAAGCTCAACTGCAGAATGACACAGACAGAAAAGGAAAACATTAAACAGCCGAACACAAGTACACACGCGTACATAGCCATACACACACGTACACAGCCACACACACACGCAATTTGGAGATGAAGCAAATCGGCTCTATTATTTTCAAGTAGTGGCTCTCCACTAGTGGAGAAATGTCCGTACCTTTTGGACAGTCACCTTACTGAAGCACAGTGGAAAACTGTGGTCTCGTACGGTCACATATGTTGTCAGTGTCACACATACTGTGACCTCTGCTCAGCCCCACGGGTTAGAGTCAGGCTTACGTGCGGACACACGCTGTTAAATAGTCAGAGCTTGAGGCTCACCACCAGCAGTGGGACACAGTAATGCATGAGGCGGCTGTTAGCTATGTTTTAACTGTGCGTTTTACTCATGAACCTCGTAGAGTCCAGGGATTAGCTGCAGCCATCAATGAGGAATGCTTGAAACCAGTTTCTCTGTAATGTACAGCCTGTGGCTTCTTAGATATGGGTTTATTTTGGGGGAAGATGTTGGTATACTAGTGTTGAACTGAAACCTGGAACATTTCAAATTCAGTCAGACTTTAGCAGTGGAGTAATAATTGGCATACCTCTCTTTAACTTCTACATCAACTAGAGACACGTGTACCAGTCTGTAAGAAAGAATATGGCAAGTTACACAATGTTGCTATTTATATAAAACCATCATCATGTAAATACTCATTTTGCTAGCAAGCATTCCCCATATATATTTACATTACCAGAGTGAAGCTCACTGTTTTCTAGTCTTTCCACAGAAAGAGAATAACACATGCACAAAACAATATTTTGTTTTTTAAGGCCACATTCTTCACATCCTTACTTCCTGTTTAACAGGCTCTGTCTAAAGACCCAATCCTACAATTTCCTGTGCGTATTATCTAATAATAATTTAGGAAATATAGTGCCTTTCTGATTTAGCAGTCTATACAAACCTTTGCCCACACCTCTTCCTGTTCTGGTCCACCGTACAGTTTTTTTTCCTTTGGTCTTTTATATTCATATTTAGCCTGGACAGTAAGCAGTCAACTGATGGGGTGAGGGTGAAGGACATCCCTAACAGGAAGATGGCGCGCTTGGAGGGCTAACCGTGAAGCAGGTAGACCACCAGTTCATAGGTCGCCATCATGATGGCCGTGTTGGGGATCTGTCGGACCAAGTGGGTGGTCAGGCCGCGGTAAAGTGCCCTGAAGCCCTCTTCTTTGGGAACTGTCAGCAGTGTTTGGAAAAACGAGCGGTATTTGCTGCCCTCCTCCCGTAGTCGTGTTCGGATCACCTCTGGAAGAAGACAAAAACGCAGCAGCCGTGTGAGCAATTTGTAAACAACATAATACCAGAACCTAACCCAGATATATGGAATGCATAGGGTATATACAGACACAAACAGACACAGGGAAAGCATAGGGTATATACAGACATATGCAGACACAGGGAAAACAGAGGGCATTATACAGATAGCATATGGCGTTTGGATGAAACACCTAAATCTGATTGGCAGACTGGTTCTCACCGTGAGGGTAGGCGATGGACGTGGCGCAGGTCTTGGAGGTGGCTGCGGCCAGCATCATGCCCACAAAGTCCGAGGCGTCCTTGACAGACTCGTCCTCATCGTCCATGGCCGCTTGGGCCTTGTCCTCCTGCAGCTTGCGCTTGATGCTCTCGTAGATGACAAAATGGATGACGGTCTCCGAGATGCCGGCGTACGAGGCCGACATGCCCCGGTAGAAGCCTCGCAGGCCGTCCGCCTGGTACACCCGCTGCACGCACTCAAAGGCGTTCATGCGTCGCTCGCCCCGGTTTCTAGCAGAGAACACACATCGGCATTGGTTTTCCCCAAGGTCAAAAATAAGGACACGTAGTGATATCACACAAAAGTAAACTTATATAAGTCTATGATGTAATAGAATGACCTAGTGTAGAATAAAAGGACATGGCAGTTTATAAACGTGGTTGTTTTGATCTCTAGTGGATATGACCATATAACCCTAATAGAGTTACTGTTTCTGCCTAGTCACCATGAAATCCCTTGGTTAAGAAGAACTGATACATCTACTGCAACATTGTCCTTAACCCTCTGAACCCTAAGGGTCTTTTGGCTGGTTTTCACTACTTTCATATTATGGTTTCAAAAAGCATTTCTGTAATAAGAGTTCAAACTACTAAAGAAAATTATTTAAACAAGCATTTATCTATGTGTATACGCTCTTATTTTTAAGCCATGCATTTCACGGGGTATGCTTTTATCTATTTGTTTATTTAATAATGTATACTGTTTTTAGATCAATTAAATTTTAAAATTTTTTATATTTTCTTTCTTTTTTGAGTTGCATTTACAGTGTATAACTGAGTGAAACCTAAATGCTAAGCCTTTTTTCCAGGGGACATATTATAAGTGTATAATACACGCCATATATCTCTTTCAGTCTGGATGTCTGGATTATGAGGGACAAATCGAGCATTTCTAGCATTTACTGTTCTGAAGATACTGTATGATACATAATATAAACTATGCAAAATGAGTGGATTTTGGGTTCATGGGGTTAAAACACTTGACTGGACTACCGCATACCTTCATCAGAATGTGTAATGTCAGCTAGAACACCCACAGAAGCAGGTGTAATGATGTAAACTGTAACAACCAGTGTTCATAGCCGTAGACCCCACCATCGGCTTCAAGTGAGATTCTTACCTGGCATCCAGCTGTAAACGAGTCTTGATGAGCCAGATGGGATTGGTGGCTGTGATGGCTGTGAAACCTGGGAAATAGAAGGCAGACCTTCAAACCGAGGTGGAGCCATGTAGTGCAACACATAGTATATCCAATTATACTAGTGAAGCAATAACGATCTGAGGAAGCACTTCATCAAATAGGATCAGCTGTCTGAATCTGATTCCAATAATTGGCATGTATAAAATGACAATGTGCTGGGTGGTTAGTCAAGTGATATGTCTAGTTTTATTATTAAATACTGTTAGGAGTGTTTCTTATTACCAAATTAGATATTAAGGGCTAAATAAAATGAAATTTACAGGAAATTGTCACATTTTGCAAATGTATCCTCTCTTTGAATAAAGTTCCACCCAAACATAATCTACTATTTATGTTTACGCTTAAATTCTTTTATTTTCTCCCATTTAATAATTTAGTGGTTTTTACAAACCAAGTGTCAAATCAACTTAATCAATATCAATATAAAAGTTGCTTTTGTATTTCTTTTTATAAAGGACATCCGTTTAACTTCAAGAGGCAGTTGGTTTATTTGTTATTTTTCCCTTTAAATTAATTTGATAGGCACAAACAATTATATTATATTGAATAATTGTTACAATCAGAAATCATATTACTTTTATTTGAGGATTTGCATTATAAAAAAAATGTAACTTTAAACAATTTGCAGGTCCTTTAATTTATTTCTAAAATATAGGTAAAATTATGAAGGCAGCTTTCGACTCAAAGAGATTCTCTCACATTTTAGTTGGCCAAATAGGTTGCAGCTAATTCAGTAGCGAGAAACAAAACGGTATCTTCAATTATTCTGTTAATAAAGTTTTAGCAGATTTTGCCACAAGCTGCAAGTTAGTAGTAGTTGTGTATCTATCATGTATACTTAATTCTTAGCATTAGTTCCGATAGCTACAGTGCATCCGGAAAGTATTCACAGCGCTTCACAGTTTCAACATTTTGTTATGTTACAGCCTTCAGAAATTGATTAAAAAATAATACCCCATAATAACAAAGTTAGTTTGAATTGCTTGCAATGTATTAAAAATAAAAAAAATCACATGTACATAAGTATTCACAGCCTTTGGTCAATACTTTGTTGAAGCTACAAGCTTGGCTACTTTTGGGCAGTTTCTCCCATTCTTCTTTGCAAGACCTCTAAAGCTCCATCAGCAATGTCGGAGCTCTGACCAAAGGGTTCTTGGTCACCTCCCTGACTAAAGCCCTTCTCCCCCGATCTCTCAGTTTGGGCGGGCGGCCAGCTCAAGGAAGAGTCCTGATGATTCCAAACTTCTTCCATTTACAGCTGATGGAGGCCACTGTGCTCATTGGGACCTTCAATGCTGCAGAAATCATTCTGTTGCCTTCCCCAGATTTGTGCCTCGATACAAACCTGTCTAGGAGGTCTACAGACAATTCCTTGGACTTCATGGCTTGGTTTGTGCTCTGACATGCACTGTTAACTGTGGTACCTTATATAGACAGGTGTGTGTCTTTCCAAATCATGTCCAGTGAACTGAATTTGCCAAAGGTGGACTCCAATCAAGTTGTAGAAACATCTCAAGGATGATCAGTGGAAACAGGATGTGCCTGAGCTCCATTTTGAGTGTCATGGTAAAGGCTGTGAATACTTACATGATATTTATTTATTTTTATTCATTTGCAAAGATTTCAAACAAACCTTTTTCACTTTGTTATTATGGGGTATTGTGTGTAGAATTTTGAGTGGGGAAAATATATACATTTCAATCCATTTTGGATAAAGGCTGTAACAACAAAATGTGGAAAAAGTGAAGCACTGTGAATACTTTCCGGATGCACTGTATATATTAAGTCCTTGACAGTGCAATGACAATGTTAGTAAACATGAACAGAATATGGGTGCCTGCATTAGTTTTAAACTGTATCGGAAATATTCCGTCACATCACAACAAAACGTATAGCGTGTACCAGACAGGTAAAAATCTACACATGATAGATCACTAAAATAGGGACAAGGACGTCTGCACTACAATGACTGGACTTGACTCAGATGACGCGCGGCACAGTATTAGAACGCTGGCCATAGCCAACGCCGGCTGCGCCGCGCCTGGTGCGCGGAGCGGCGCAGCCCTACGTTACGGCCTCTGGCGTGTTGAAGAGAGCGACGTAGAGAGCAGGAAGAGAAGAACAAGAAGAAGAGAAGGAACGTCTATGGCGTGTACTCACGAGGGAGGGGCAAAGCTTCTACTCCTCCTCCCCCCCGCTGCAGCTAGAAGCCTGCAGATATGGGGGACTCAGATGGCGGGGGTCTCCCACCCAATCACGCAGGGGTGAAAGCTTTACAGTAAAGCCCTAAAATAGACACATCCTTTTCTGTACCACAGGCACACACAAGCAGCAGTCACATCCACCCCCCCTTCCCCAGCCCTTAACCTTCCACCCGCTGAACCGTATCAACATGTAGAAGGCCAGCAGTGAGCCGTCGGCTGTGTCGATCATCTCAGATGAATTAAGTTGCGCACTACTTTATTCAGTGCACAACTTGTATTTGATCAGAGATGACATGGGCGCAGAAACGGACCTTTTCAGCTCACTGTTTTCCTTACAATAATCTAGTACACCTGCATGAAACACCTTTAATATCTGCTTCCCAGCACTTGCGGTATACAATAGACCTACTGTATAACATATATAAGTGTGTGTGTGTGTTGGTGGATGGGTGGGTGGCGTAGGTGTGTGTTATTGAGGACTGAAGTTAAATCGTTTTGAACTATAGCCTACCTTAAACAACAACAACAAAACAATTGCATTATGCACATTCATATATGCGGTCTCACAGACTGCAAACATGAGGGTTAAGTCTTGCCATATTTTCATGTATTCTGAGATCCTTTTTGTTTTAACCTAAGTCATTTTCTTTCTCACAGATACTGTCCGTTATGGTGTTTAGTCTTGTTACATTTACATCTTTGCTGTAGCTCGCCAATATGTTTATTTGTCTCTTCCACCAACCCTTACGGTCAAACTGCTTTGCGTCCCGACTCTCCGCGGCGGGAAACCATTAAAACACGCAAACTTCTCAAAATACTGCCGCCTCCATGGTGTTTGCACCGGTTGTCATTTACTCAATTAAATCTTAGTTAATAACCCGTAATACGTTCGAAAATTACAAGTGCAATAGTATTCAATGCCTACGCAATTAAGCACTCTTTATTTGGGATGTTAGTAAATCCGGCCCTAAGTGGTCACACAAACAGCGCTGTCGCCATGACCTTCATACCATCAAAATTATTCTTTCACCTACAAGACGGAGTGTGAAATTAACATTTTTAATAATCATGGATAAGTATAAAATACTGCATGGGGAGGCTGGTGGAAATGCTAACCTTGTCATCTTTATTACACATGCTAAATGATGGTAATAAGATATTTGCTGCGTGAATTGATAGTGAATATATAATATCAATCAAAAACAAATATGTAAAGGAATCTATGTAAAAACAACTCATTTTGTTTTTACATATACACACACACATATATATATCTTTAACTGCATTTACAAAGATATATATTAGTAAAACTAATGCAAGCCAATGAAAATGGGTGACCTATGACCCAGAAACTATTATCAACAACACCCTCCCCCCCTTTTTTTCTTTGTTAATATCACAACCTGACAGTTGACAGTTACAAATAGAGCATGTCGGAACTTGACTAGCTCCATTCACCCCAAAGGCTTATGATTATAACATGCAGTTTGTGGGAGAGTCTGTAAAATATTGTTTTAGCTGTACCTCATATGCAGTCTTTGCAGAGCACAGAACTTTCTATTTGATACTTGCATGACAGTAAAGTTCATACTATAAATATGGGTATAGACAAAGAGAGCACTGTAGTGACAGGACACTAAGTGAAGTCACTTCCTGACCTTCATGTTTCTGCCAAGGTTATCCAGCAGTGTAATACGGTATCTGTGTTCCAATGTGGTTCAAAACAAACTGATTCTTAGTACCTTCCATAAGAAGCTAGCAGCTACTGAGGTAGCCCGAACTGATACATAATGCAATGGCATTGGTAGAAAATGATTGATGATAAACAAAATGGAACAAATCAAACTCCCTGTGACAAGGTTAGCATTTCATGTGTGCTGGCAAAGTAGCAAAGACAAAATCCATAGTTTGTGTCATGTCCAAGGACAAGGACAAAGGGTTAAGTGTCAATTATATGAATAATAATTCTCATGAGAACCCAAAGCTAAAGACCGTCAAAATAAACAAACAACACAGACTTGTTTATCAAAAGGTCACCATGGTTACCATCATACCAGTGTAAGTAAACAAGGTGCTACCTGGCGCGTCCGCACGAATGCCGGGGGCCCCGGTTGAACTTTGGGGACCGTGCTCTGTCCACACACACACAAACACACACAAGCACTCTCCGGCCACACTGTTCAAGTAATAACGCATGTTAAACCACTTGGCGGCTCCGTGAAGCTGCCTCAAACAAGGGGAACAACTAAAGAGACTGGTGGACACGGGGGACAATGTGGATCAGGGATGACTGCAGAAAGCACAACCCAAACTTTGAGGACCTTGTCTTTTGAGCTGTGTCTAAACACGGCTGATGCACATGCATCACACCTACATAGCAGAGCTGGCCGATATTGACAAACGTCACTGAGTAAATGGATGCTGAGGATATTTCATTATTTAGTACTGCAATTCCTTTATTCTGAGGACCAAAATACTAGATCATATTTTGCTTCACGTCCCAATATTATATTGGATATGGATGCTGAAGGTATTTGGCCATTTAGCATTTCACACCAATTCCAGTATTTCAAGAACCAAAACACTAGATGATATTTAGTCTCCTATCCCAATATTATATATTCAAGATTAATTAGATAGCCAGCTCTACTTAATAGTAGTTTAGGTTTAGAAAGTGTATGTTTATATTTTAATTAGTTTTTGGGATAATGATGCAGAAACAGGCATGGCTTCTTTAGCTTTCCAGCATTATTGCACAACAACATAGCAGCTAGCTAAAATAAAGAGCTGTGCAAAGCCTGTTATTTACTTTCTCAAGTACTGTTTTATGATTGGCCTTTACTGCAGACAAAGTGGATGTGCCAATTCTCAGTCGGTGCAGGCGAATCATATGATCCTGAGAGTCAGAAATTGTGCTTTCAGATAAACTAGCTGCAGTTCAAATATACCACAGAGGACTCGGAGGGGGCAGGATAATGCCTGGTGACACCAAATGCTAGAATGTAGCTTTTAGCATGCTTTACATACTGTATAAAGACGTTTTTATTTTTTCTGTATTAAGATAGGAGTACACATGGATATCCACCCTCCTAAAACAACCCACATAGACAGGGGACTGATGGGGGAGGGGGGGGGGGGAGAGGAGTAAAAACAGAATAATGCAGTAATCTACTTTTGAAAAACAAAATCCAACTCGGAAATTAAAAGACGACATCTTGTGATAAATATTTTTCATGGAGCTAAACTCCAGCAGTGAGACACACTGCTCAGACACACAGACAGGGAGACAGACAGGCAGGCAGACCTGTATTTACCTGCCATTCCAGCAGACACCATGTGAACCTGGGTGGAGTCTGGCTCCAGCACCCCATTGAGTTTCTCCTTAGCTGTTGAGTAGGCAGCAAAGTAGATAGCCCTACAGAACACAAACAACTAAAAGATCAGGTTCAGGGAAAGCCTTCTATTACATTTATGAAAGAAAACGAGTTGCATTACAGTAACAGACCCAAACAAAACACACTGCATAAAGTAGTGCTCGTTAATATAATAGCCACCTACTGTAGCTCTGTTTTGCTCCTAACAGATACACACTTCTTGCCCAATCGTACACAAGTGGCATCCAATCTCATTTTATTCCATTCACACAACTACAGTTCAATAGCAATTCAATGTGATGCAAATTGGTGTGATTGCATAATGGATGTAATAGCTACTCAAGAGAACATGGTAATTAAACTGAGGCAGAATGAGCCTTTGGAGTGGATTTAAAATATAACCCACATGTTATAACAGAATTTAGTAGGGCTAAATCCATGGAGTTTATTTATACTGTGTGTGTGTGTGTGTGCGTGCGTGCGTGCGTGCGTGCGTGTGTGTGTATTCTTGCGCGCGCGAGAATACATGCTCTTTCATGACACAGACACACCCTTCTCTACCACAGTCACACACACAAGCAGCATGGTGTGGGCAGATCTTTGTATGTGCACGTGAAAGTGCATGTAGTAGTAGTCTATCCACATGTGCTGCTTGTGCTTTCGTGCATGCACACACACACACAAGCGCACACACACACACAGCTCAGCTGTGTTTCCTTTGATTAGAACAGTCTCCCACTCAACTCAAATTTCTGGATTTACTCAATTCAAATTTTCCGCTGTGATGAAAGCCTGCCCTGCCTCCTCATATAGTGCATAGTGCTTGCATCAGTGTTCAGCAGCTATGCACAATACACTGGACGGTGGCATCTGTCTGTTTGTAAGCATGTTACATAATGGGCTGAATGTGAGTAATGCTAGTATGTGCTGTGTGTGTGTGTGCCAACTACTCCGCCCATGCAAAACCACATTGCTGCTTCATATTTGGAAATGTTGCGAGAGGGCAAGAATGCTATATAAACTGATTAGCAACGGCATTCAACTAGTCAAAGGTTAGAGACATTATCATTAACTTGATGTCAAATTATCTTCAAGGTCACGGGTCATCTTCATTTATATAATTATAATAGCGAGTAGCCATTTGTCACAGACTAGTATAGTCTCAAAGGGCACTCCACGGACCTTAACCTCCAATCTGGCAAGAGAAAAGCTCTCAGAAAACCCACTTGTGGAAAATAACTGGAAGGAAGGAGGAACCCTTCTACGACCAGCAAGGATGCAATGAATTTATGTTTTGTGTTTTCTTTCTAAAAGCAGTAACAACACATTTTGCAGTAGCCTACTTATCTAACAGAACAATGCCTGAAAACAGCCAGTCGCGTTGGTATATTTCTCAGCATATTCCTCTGTATAAATTGAACGTCCGACTTTGTCACCGAGTTACGTAGTTGGTTGATGTTGGTCAATCAAAATACCTCTCCTGTCAAGTATGCAGATCTTGACGCAGTTAGCCAGCGCTGTGTCCTAGACTTTACGTAAGTAAAGGGTGGCTCTGCGAGACTACCATAGAGTTTAAGCCAGAGGGAGCGAGAAAAACCCAGAGATAAACACTAATTAATCGGTTTCCAGTTTAAGGGAGGTCATTGTAGCACAATAGGTAATCAGTTCCAAACGAAACTGCTTAGAACACTATTTAGTTCTGCCTGCCACCTCTGGTGGACCAACCACTGCCTTCTGACACTGCCACAGTGTTTATTAAAATAGTAGAACTGCAAATAGAGCATATGTAAATAATAATAAAGAAAGAAACACAACAAAGAACGAAGAGTTCTAGTCTGTCACAATAACTCCAGGGAATATAACCGTGATGGTCACAACTATTGTCGTCCTGCTGTATCTATGGAGAACTAGACAATGACAACTAGCTATACAGCAGCATTGTGATGAAGATAAACAGCATTACTCGTCACATGATGGTTTATAACTGCTGGCTTGCTAATGCTCCCACTGGTCTAAGTCAGATACTGTTTGACCGACACAGACTATTATGTAATGATAATAACCTGCTAAGCCAAGAAACAAATAAAGATAGCTATCTAACTAACTAGTGCTTGCGCTATAGCAAGTGATAAGCTCAAAGCAATTGCATTTAATAAGTCAATATGATAGTCTGCTAAAGTGTTAAATTATGTTTAAAGCGCTGCAGCTCCCCCAAAGATACATTGTTTTGATAAAAAGCTGGCAATTGCGCAGACAGTGGAGATTATGAAAGCAAAAGTCACATCTTTCGTGTTTGGACTAAGGGTTAGATAATTATGAGGCATACAAGGGTATGATGTAGTGCAGGCCTACATACCTGGAGGGAGCCACACCTACAAGGTTAGGCCCCAGTCCCCTAAAGAGGGAACGAGGTCCCTCCCTTTCCAGTATCAACCTGCACACAGAGAGAGAGAGAGAGAGAGAGAGAGAGAGAGAG
>JAOEGT010000009.1:746029-758738 GCA_025447795.1 Speoplatyrhinus poulsoni | reverse complement strand
GCCGAGGGCTCGTGGTTGTTCACCAGATCCGTTTTTGTTTCTTCGTTTGCACTCGCCTCCACAACCACAGCGTGACATTTCTAATCAAACTCCACTGGGTTTAATTGTTTATCTATAAAAAAGAGACAGATCAAGAATACAGAAAACTGATTTCTCAGTGGAAATAATTTAAAAAATACTGTTTCACGTAGAAATGTAAATACCGTATATAGAGGAACTATATACCTAATGGATTTGTCAGACAGCTGAATCAAGGGAACATGCCAGAAAGCATCGTACACATTTTACACATACAATAGAATTATATGATTCCTAGATAATAGCGACATAATGAGGTTTAAATAATGCATTTCATTTAATTGATAATTGTCATGTTAATCCATCTATCAACATGCAAGTGTTCTTCTGTAGAGGTCCCATTATAACCACTTCACTGACATATTTGAAATAAAGATACCTTATAAAAACCATGGAAATGATCAGCCTCGTACTGTTGGTCCTTTTGCTGTGGTAGTTTTGAGGTGGAGGGCTAAACTTAGGGGATCCCTGGTCTGATAACAGATCTCTGGGAGGCAGAGAGACTGTGAAGCGGAACGAACACATAGACCGTTGGACTGTGACGTTATGGGTCACACAGGCCTTCAGCGACACAGCTGGGGAACAAACATCATTGTGATAGTGTGTGTGTGTGTGTGTGTGCGCGTGGAGGCAGGAATGGGGGAAAAAACATCAACATTTATTTTTCAAATAAAAAATAAAATACAAAACTAAATACCCTAATGTACTGTACGTGTATCAAAATAAACTACAAAATACACGAGCCATGCCATATCAAAATAAACAACTGTATTTTCGTGTTAAAAAAATATTTAACTTTTTTTATTTAACGCTATGAAATATACATTACAAAATTATTTTGTATTTCAAATTACAAACTTTCCTGATTATTAAAAGTGGTTTATACATTTTGCAAACTTTCTGCAGCCCTGCAATTAATACTGAGGTGGGTATAAACAGGATAGGATTTAATTATTATTAATTATTGTAATCCGCGGCTATTCATTAACCATGGTTAGGATCACGGACAGACGGCGATGGCTCCCAAAAATGAGTTCCAGCAGGTTGGGATGTCTAAGCTAGCTAAGAGTTACCTGTGCACTTCACTAGCATTCTGCAGTGTTGAGCTCTTGATGTCAGGTCAAACTGCAGTTCAGAACACATCACAATTTAAAATAATAAATTAAATAAAGTAATTGTAAGAGTTGACGAGAATTAATTTTCAGAAAGCACCATGTCTACACAATGGGGTTTCTAAAATTTAGCGTACATAATATACTGGCATGCGGTTCACATACATTGCTGTTATTAATGATCGGGAAAGGCAGTGTTTTTGCTTGTGTTGACAGACAGAGAAAACCATTTTAATTAATTTACTTGTGAATATGACAATGAGTGATTAAAGAACAACTTTTGCTGAACCCTCCGAGTAGTTTGAGAACACACACACACACACTAGATAGCGGACAGCATAGCCTATACTGCGAATACAGAAACAAGTATTGTTTTAGAAAAACTACCAAAGTGTGGATGACGGAACGGAACATCACAAGCTGGTTCTGGTCAATGTGTGATTTATTACAGAGATCAAAGAAGTCTAACAGTTCAGCAACACCTTAAGTTGTTACAGTGGTAGTTTGTGTCTCTATATACAGTATGTCCATCGTTCAACCATACCTTTTAAGTGGATCTTGTTCTCCGGGCTGTGCACCAACACGGAGCTAACCGAGTCCAGGCTGTCATAGTTACTGCAACCAAGTGGACCCGTCCTTGTTTCAGTCACCTAATAAACAAATGGGACACAAATATATATTGCTTTCCTTTACGTTGATTGTGATAATGCCACATTAGCGGTGAATGAGGCAGCTGCCTGCTCCCATTGCTGGCATGTGGCAGGCAACATGCACGCAAGGCAGACATTTGACTTGACGCGGCCAAGTTCCCCCCCCCCCCCCACCAGCTAACAGTGACGGGAGCTCTGCCATTCTTGTCTGAGCTGGCACAGCTGTGAATGAACGCAGCTGCCTGCCTCACTGGCCACCTCTCCAAGAGGTAAAAAGGGCAGGGAGAGAAAACAGAGGTGTAGAATGAGACTGGAACAGAATGAACACGAGCGCGAGATGAGCGACAAAGCGACTAGACTGTTTTATCTCTTTTGTTATAGCTATTTAGCTTACTGATGGTTACCTGAATGTGTTTCTGGGGCTGGGCGATAATGGGGAACAAACTAAACAAACCATATACTGTATAATAGCGCACACTGTAAATTGCAATGTGTTTATTCCATTCTTTATGTTCATGAGAGCTTGAGGAACTATTCATTAACTGAGCTGGAATGCACAAGTGATATTTTGCGCTGCAGAAATGCATGTCTAATAAACATGTCACGTAAACAACATCCTACTTGACGTGTTGCTTAAGACGCCCCATTGTGACGGTACAGAAAAACAAAGACAAAAACTGAAAGAATGACAGCAGAGAGAGACAGGTAAATGGAAGGCAACATAAAAAAATGGAGAACAGTGGGAAATAATTTTAGACGAGAGGTATTAAGAAACTAGAAGTAAATAAAATAAATAACTTATGTTGTGAAAATTAGCAATAAGAAGATTGATACTCCTGCCAGCTTGGTCATTTCACAGACAAATTATGCTAATTGGCAAATGCATTGTGAATTTGTCAGTCCTAAATAAATAAATAAATACATAAAATAGCCTTGCACACGTTATGCTATTACCAAAAGGAATAAGAAGTTACCCTTCACTGACACGTTGTGAAAATCTTTGAGAGAAGAAGTAAAAGCTATATATTATGTAGCTTGTAGTAGAGTAGCAGTGGAATAAACAAAACACAACTGTCTGAGTTTATATTTGATGTTTCAGCTGTTCAATGAAATACCTACAGTAGGCCTATACCTTACTATAGAGCAAAATAGATTTATTGATGAGAAAAACAAAACAAATGACCACTACTATGACTACTGTCATGTAGTCCTTTGTAGTCGTAAACTATGACTTAACACTGGATCCATTTTACTATGCTACAGTTGTCTAGTGGCAGTTACAGTGTACTCGTCAATCGTCATTAATCTCATTTGATCTTTCATTTGTCCTGGCCGATGTTTTAAATATAAACACTTTGAAGCTACAGATTAAAGATAATGCTAAAGATGGCATTAGTTTTCCCCAAGTGCAACACAGCAGCAAGGCCCGTATGAACTCGGGTCATGAGCATCCAAACCCATACAGAAGCCTCTCCCTCTGGTTAATGAGCCGAGCCAGCGTGTAGCATGTGGTGTGAGTCTCACAGCATGCGTGTGTGGCCTTTAGGCCCTGTCACACTAAACGTGATGCGAGTAAACGTCGGAAGACGCAACACACACTCGTGTTCGGAAATTATTTGTACGCACCCGAACCCTTTGACACCGGAGGCATATTTCCTCACACTCTTCTGTTATATTCACAGCAGGAAAGAAGATGGAAGACCAAGGGGAATTGAGAATACACTCCTTCGACAGTTGAAACAGTATCAGCGGGCCAGTTCTAGGATGATACCACGCTGCCATCATCCGAGCATCCTGTCGGATACGTTGATCTGAACGTAGTGTTTGTGATATCACTTGGTTTGTTTTCCCCCTGCGTCTCAGCCCAGCACCTCATAAAATAGGATGTCTTTGTACTTGTCCCAGAAAATGATTTCTATTGGCTGTCTCTTTATGCACACCAAAAACAGTTCCAAACCAACCAAACCAAGTTTTTGACAGATTGCAGCAGAGTGAATTGCCACTGGTGTGAAAGATTTCACAAACGTATGTGTTCGTACAAGAATGTGTTCAGGGTTATTTTGTGCCAAAATTTGCTGTTCAATCTATTGACGTATGAAGTATCGTCAGTTCAACAGAATGCCCTAATATCTCAAAA
Organism: Speoplatyrhinus poulsoni; assembly: GCA_025447795.1. NCBI lineage: Eukaryota > Metazoa > Chordata > Actinopteri > Percopsiformes > Amblyopsidae > Speoplatyrhinus > Speoplatyrhinus poulsoni. Next base: position 754,761 of record JAOEGT010000009.1, on the reverse strand, counting down.
TGTGCCATTTCTTAAAATTAAATAATTAGTCATCTACGCAATTGGAAAATAATGTATTATTAATATGCCTAATAAATGTATGATTATTATAGCATATGCTTATATTTCTGTGAGGATTAATAATTTAAAGTAATTCCATTATCTTCAATAATAAAATAGCTTATGATAATATACATATAAGGACTGCCTTGAGAAAAGAGATTGGATCTACTTGACCTAACACAAAACTAGAAAGCCTTGTTTAAGGCACTGTGTGCAGAAATGCAGCCTAGCTTCCATTTTAACATGCACATCCTGGTGCACGAAGGTAAACAAATAGGCTAATACTTCAAAAACACTATGTGAATGCTAATATCAAAGATAAACCTTGAATTAATAGAATGTATTCGAAAGACAGCACTATAGATAAATGAAGGGGAAAGAAAAACGTACCATTTTGAGAATCACTGAACTGATGCATTTAGAATTTAAAGTATTTTCTGTTTCAGAGTCAGCACACAGGTTCACGACACGTCAGTTTTAGAACTGACGTGTCACGAGCTGCTATCTTATATTATTAGCTCAATCCACAGTTTCCTTTTCCTGCTTTACCCATCACCAAAACTTCTACATCTGCATGACTTGAGTAGATGGGTAGCTCCTGGGAAAGTTTGGAAAAGTCACTACTGTGTAATTGGTGCTGACAGCTCATGTTGCTCAAACTTCAGAGCTAAGTTTAGTGAAAAGTATGGTGGGCATTGTTGAAAACCACGCAATACTATGGTGCTTCCCAGCTTCCTTTTTTTACCTCTGTGCAATGACAGGTTTCTATAAAGAATATAGCAATTCTGCTAATTGAGGCCTATTTTAAATACTATAATTATAGATAGCCCAAACTCTTGGCCAATACTGCTACTAACTTTTTTTTAGTTTATGTTGATTTACCTCCTTTGACAGTTGAAGGACTCATTTAAATATTTTGGCAATAGTCTACATATATATAGTGTATGTCCATCATTTGATAGCTAAGAGAATCACATTTGAACCTTAACATGTTCATTTCCTAGCATGACCGCTGGCAATTCCGTATCTCATTATCGGGCTATTCCAAAAACTGCTTTGCGTTACACACTTGATTGCATTCAAAAATACATTTTCAAAAACGTATTGCCAGGAGCGTTTTGCCATTGTAATTGGATTGTTTGTGTTTTTAACTTTCACTGTTTACTTCCACTTGACAGACCTCTAGTACCAGGGATCCAAAATGAACCAATTTAAGCATTAACTTAGACATTTAAATGAGGTTTGTGTTTTAAGTTTAAGGTTGCCAATATTGAAAATATCTCAGTGTGAAAACAGATTTTTGCTACGAAAAAAGATTCAGAGACTTTGCAAATCCTTTTAAGCTGTTGTAGATATAATTTGAGAGTTGCAATAAGATCCAGTTAAAAAAAAAAGATAAAAATAAAGGAAACAACCCAAAACTCCACCCACTCCTCCTCTGTAGCCCGTTAGTCCACCATTTACAAACCGGTAAACCAGTCAGGGAAAAGAGGCTCCGATTGGTCAGAAATCAGGTAGCTGGCTAAATGTAAAAACATACATGGAGGTAAGCCTGCTCAACCAGAGCAGATATTCTCAGAGCATTTTACTCACTCAGAGGTGAGTGAAAGTTGTCTGTGACATTTCTAACAAATTCCACTAAATTGTCCCCTAAATGTATATGGTCCCCTTTGTACCGTTAGAATTACAAAAAGCCCACATTTCATCAGTAAATGTGTTTCTGCTGGTAGCATTACAGCATGTGTCTGAATTAGACATAATATACTTTTTGTCTTTGTAAGTCACCTCAAAACAGAGCCCAATACTGACGTGCGTTCAGCGCACTGAACGTTTTGAACTTTCAATAAACTTCTTTTGCTGAACAACACATTTCCTCAAAAACCTTCAAAACATTCTTGAACTACTTTCAAAGACGTTTGCTCCATATAATGGGCGTAGCAAGTGTTGCTCAATGATGTGCAGGAAGTGTAGCCGCATATTTATAACCTGTTGGTGTTTTATAAGTAGCCTATTTATGTGTATTTGCCATCATTATTTAGTATAGCACATCAATCAGTATCACACACACAGCCATTGTGGACATATCCTTCAACTGGAAGAGTTTAAGTGGCTATACGCTGACAGGCGGTGGTCCAGCCATCATTTTGTGCATCTGTACTGCTGAAACACAGCAATATACAACAGTAAAACACAAATTATTACCTACAACCTACTACAGCCCGACTCCTCCCTGTTTTGTAACCTGCCGTTCAGTCCACTACCTTTCGTGTTCATTGAACGTGCAGCAAACGTTCCAGCATCTTGAACGCAGGGTGAGAAATGTCTAACGTTTTGTGAGTTTTTGTCAAACTTAGCTAGCCTAACTAAAATCCTAGAACAGTTTTTCCCAACCCTGGTCCTGGAGCCCCCCCCCCCCCGCCTGTCCTGCATGTTTTAGATTTCTCACACCTGATTCAAATTAATGGGTCAGTATCAGGCTCCTGCAGAGATTGAAAATGAGCCATTAAAGTTGAATCAGGTGTGTTGGGGGAGACATCTAAAACACGCAGAGCAGGCCAGGCCAGGACCAGGTTTGAGAACCACTGACCTACAACAAAGCATACAATATTTACACATCGCTGCAGTGTTTCCAACACCTGGCTGGGAACAATGCTCTGTGTTTGTACCTTAATAGCAGAGGTGGCTATCTGGAGGTGATGTAGCCTTCTTAAGGTGCTCTCTCGGTCTGTGAAATAGGAGGCGGCTAGCTGGTGGAGCAGCTCCAGTGAGACCATGGAGCTGTTGCTGCCGCCCTCCGACTTCTTGTTCAGCTTCTGCTTGTCAAGGAAAATGGTCAGGGACTCCTCTCCTGTGGGCAGATCAATCAGTCAGCAGTCACTCAATCAATCAATCAATCAATCAATCAGTCAATCAATTGCTTAGCCAGTCTGTCAGTCAGCCTGCTGTTACTCAAACAACCCATATTGTACTTCTCTGCATTTTTTCTTTTTTAATGTGCTTGATATGAAACTAGCCTAGAATAATAATGGGATTTGTATTCTATATGTGCGTGCCTTACAATTAGTAATGTAGTACGTCAATACTGTATGAAAATCAACAGCCTCATAAAGGTACATGTTAAAGGTACATGTTAAAATGAAAGAATGGGTTTTATTTTTGTTTTTTTAAGTGGCATAGTCGGCAGTCCTAAACGTGTGTGGTGCCTCCATCACATAGAATGTCTGTTAGCAAAGAGACAATTATGCAGAAATGGACGAGAGAGAGAGAGAGAGAGAGAGAGAGAGAGAGAGAGACGCTACAAAAAGAAAAAAACAGGCAGAAACAGGAAAAGACAAAGCCCAGCTTTGCTCCTCAGGCATGGTCTCATCAGTATGCAGTGTATTAGCTCAACCAATTTACTTGAAACTGCTAATGAGGGTTGGAGTCAGGCAATCACTCTGCCACTACATTCATTTCTCCTTCATCTCCCACTCTTACGTTCAGAGAATTACAGCTAGCGTTAAAGGTAGGCTACCCTCAATTGTATCCCCACAATTTCTGTCCCAGCCCCGATGCACTCAAACCAAAATATTTTGCAACTGTAGCTTGTAATAAATAAAACGAGCTATGAGTTCATGACTTGAGTTTATATAAAAGAATAAATGGCGATCTCTCTGATTTGCTCAGTTTGTGGAGCCATGTACCTGGTGGCCATTAATAGTACTACATTTTACAGGTAAAGTCAGCTATTGCAAGCTAAATGCTAAGCTAATAAACGTCAAATTCAACAAATATCTCCTCGCATTTTGCTATCTTACCCTTCTCAGTTCATGTTGAAAAAAATGACCTTACTTCGACACAGCCCTGGTTCCGTAAATTGGAACATAAACAAAAGGGGTGAACACCAAAGCTGTAGTACCATGTTTGGCTTCACAATGCATTTCTATGTGTGAGGTGTCGATACGGTTTTGGTTTGAGTTCAAAGTTAGCAAGAATGACTAGCCTGCCTGTACTTAATCTGTACTGGAGTACTGGATTTAGAAACAGAAACTGTCAAATACATGGTTTAGTGGTTATGACCTCACCTCCCAGGGTTGCAGATACTAGGAAGTGGGTCCCATACTTCTTGATGAGGTTCTCGTTGATTTGCTGAAGGGTTGGCCGTCTCCCCAGTAGCCGAAGATTGCGTAGGAACTCCGGTGCCAAGGGCAATGGCGCTTTGAGGAAATCTCGCTTCTCTGTGGCAAGGCTGTTCACCTTCCAGTGGCTGAACTCCCTGCAATTATGAAGACAAAGACAGGCAGTTATTTATTTTAATACACTAATAAATAAATGGACACACACAGATGCAGGACATCGAATAGAAAAATAGCTCTAAAAAATAGGTCAATTACAAGTGAGGGCCTGATATCTCTGTGGGGTAAACAATCTGAATAGGAAATACAGTAATGTTTATATTTAATAGAGGCAGTGTAAGGACAGACTATTGTGAAACAGATTGCCTGGTCGTCAGCGGTAATAGAGATCTCATTTCAGCTCAAGTGGTCAATATTTCAGTGAGAGTGTAGCAGAGAAAGTGGATGACACATTGTTTCCCCAGTTCATGCTGTACCAAACCGCAACCCAAGACATGTGAGGTTCATGCAAATATCAGCAGAAGAGTACAACTCATCCTTCATCTGCATATATTTGCCTCCAAAAGGGTGTTGTATAGGGGTGGGTTCAAAAGAGCTATTCTCCAATCAAATCATCGATTCATAAAATCCCAAAAGTGGATTATATTTTAATGGGTTGTATTCATGCTCAAAAATATTTTAACTTGTATACAAGGACATTATTAATTATAATATATGCAACATAGCAGGTAATATACTTTAGAGTCATTGGATAATTGCAAAATAGATACATTATTTATTTGATATGGGGTTTATGGCACTTCTATTGCACAAATTGCCCTATAGTAACTGAAAAAACCCAGAATCCATATTGGATCTGACCGAAAATACAATTGATTTGGGACCTTGTGAATCAGAATTGAATCTGGAAATCAGAGGCGATGCCCAGCCCTAGTGTTGTATGCATTATTTTCTAACAAAACACCAGCACTGACACATGTAGCACGGCCTCATAGACCGCTATTGAAGCTGAGCTACAATGGGATCCTATGAGAGATTCAAGTGCGCTCTGTGTCTAAGGCGAAAATATCAAGGTTAATTGAACAACAGGCCAAAACCCGTAATTTTGAGTCCCTCTATGAGAGCATTTCCCATTAGAAAACACATCTCAGTGTTTATTGGACATTAGGTTTTATTTTTGTCCCTCCTTGATGCTCAGCTTCTCTGTTTGTTTGATTCTTGGCAGATTTCTCAATGAGGGCGGACCCCGTAATAAACCGCCAATCATTGACAGAATTTCTGTTGCTACGTTCGTATACAGGAAATCAGAGAGTGCTCGTTACAGCACCCAGACGGTGTTTGTATTTCGTATACTTTTTTGCAGTCTAATTATAGATTTCTTAGTTTGCATATACTTTTTTGCAGTCTATTTATAGTTCTCAGTTCGTTTGGTAATTCGGCCAACTTTGCTCATGTTTTGTGATTAGAAGTAGCATCATTTATCTGCTTTTCATGGGAGACACAATGTTTTGTCACAAGTGATTTAATTCAATAGCAACAAATTCACCCATGTTGTAACCTACATAGGCTATTTGAGCTTTTTTTGTTTCATAAAGGACCAGCTGCCACTGACACACACACTCTTGCATTTATAAAAAAGATGGCGTTGTACAGACTTTATCTTAGTCTCTGTGACCAGATACAATCTCACAGTGCCTATTATTGAGGTTGACAATTTTACAGCACTACTTACTGTATTCATGCAGTTGAATGGCATTGTGACTGCTATAAATATAAACAAAGGGCTAATTCTCTAGACTAGACAAAAGGAATTATGAGTGTTGTCAATCTTATGTAGCGCTGTAGATAAAGAGTTAGCATTTAATTAAAATTTATTGGATTATACAATTTGGATAAGCTTGAACGTATGCAGTGTAATCTTTATTTGACAGTAAAGTGAATATATATATTTTTTAAATGTTATGAAATACAAAAACATGTATAGACACAGACTAAATTATACTTTATTACAGCTTCGCTGCTTTCCACCTCTTTCATATTGTATGCAGTTTTGGCACTGTCAGGATGGTTTTAAAGTGCATTAAACTGTAACCATAATTACTTAGATATTACCTCAAAATGAATCATTCATTTAGATGTATCTTATAATTGTGCCTTTGTCCCCCATTTAACTTGACTTGAACTGGAATATATACTGGAATATATTATGCTTGCATGCATGAGTTTTTTGTTTCTTTTTTGTTGCACAATTTAGCCACATGCAAACTGCAAATTATAGGCACTGAATGAGAAACAACACATTTGAAACTTAAAAAGTTTTAAACTACCAAGAATGTTACTGTATTTAGAACCCATAAATAAGGATTACATTAGAATCTTATATTTTTCAATACCATTCTTTAAACAACTTTCTTGAATTTCATACTGTAACTACAATACATTTTAGAGTGAAACCATATCAAGGTTCCCAAACTTCAGTAATCTTGTGTATGGATCCAATTAGGAAAATTCCTTTTTTTTTTTTGTTATAGTGAAGTTTGGCTGTGTGAATATGTTCACACGCATTTGGGATCACAGAACAATCCAGAAGTCAGTGCACCCAATTACTTTCATGCCAGATGTATGACAGAAGATCTCTGATATCTCATTCTTTCTCTGCATGCTTTACATACCATATGTCTCGCTGCTTCGTCAGCAATGCAGCATTGTATTTAACTTCCATTCCATCATTTCTATCTACCTAGTCTTACAAGTATAACTCACCAATAAAACACAACAAGTGAAGACAGCATCTGGAAACTGAGCTGAAGATGTTACACCCAACACAGGGTAAATATAAAAATATATACTTAAAACTACAATTTCCACAAATGACTCATTTTAAATGATGGCAATCAGCCACAGAGTAAAGACATAACTGCATACTGAGTGCTGGTTAAATCACTTCAAGCTCACTGATGTTTGAAGATGTATGGATATTTTGGTTGGGTTGCATTAGCTCAAACTGTAAACTATAGCCTTCTTCTGCCAGCTGAGGATATTACATGAGTTCACATTGTTCACATTTGCAAAGGGAGGTAAACCTTCTGGAATTGAGGACAAGCTGCAACTGGTGATGTTTTTAAACCACTCCAGGTTTCTGCAGCCAACGTGTTTTTGTAAGCTTATCCTCAACATCAGTCTGGGAACGTTGACTTGGAAAGCATTTGTCAGGTGGTGCCTGCCAATAGGTGTCAATCAAATCATTAGTAGGGCTACCTTCAACTAATCCAAACAAAGGCTGCGTTCAGGATGGCATAACGTTTACCTATGTTCAAAGAACATAAATGGCAGTGGACTGAACGCCATGTTACAAAACAGGGAGTTTCTGTGGGTTCCACAGCGTTAACATCATGGCTGACAAAAACAATGTGATAATTTGTGCTGTACTGTAGATTGTTTCATATTTAGATGCACAATATGTTGGCAGATACAAGCAGCTCTGTCAGTGATACAGCGCACTAAAATGGTTCCAATTGCAAGGAAGGGTATTTCCACAATGGTTGCGTAACCAATCACAACAAGAGCCACATGAGGAGAATTTCGAGGCTACTAATGTGTGGCATGAAATACAATATGTTTGTACTGAAAATTACTGCAGAGAAATAAACTTTGGCAATACATTTTTTTTAGCTTTTGTCTTAAATTTAAAATGCCTCAAGTAATGTTCATTTAAAATGTAAACCATAGTACCACCATAACCATACTGAAGGTGAATTCATTGCAATACAGATCACCTTGAAAACAGTAAATTACTCCAAACGTAGGACATTAGCTCCCAACTGATTAAGCTGGGTCTGATTTAGACTGATGTGTTGTCTGGACTTCTCCACAGCGACCGAACACAGGAATGGTTGCTGATGGCGATGGAGTGAAAAGAAAAGGGGTAGCACATGATTTACCTTTCTCCTCGCTTCACTCTCCAAGAGTTAACGCAGAGAGTGTTAGCTGACTCTTCGGCTAACGGTGATAGATGGTGTTAATTAGAAGGTTTTAACACAGCTCTGATTACACCTGCAGTCGAGGGCTTTCGGTTTTGCTGAACCGAGGGATTATTTCTTTTTTTTCTAAAGCCTCAAAAACTCTTTACCTATGCAAAATCTTTCCCTAGCAGCTATTGGCAGAGAACAGCTGGATGTTATTAGCTGTCAGGCAGATATGCTTCTCAGCATGAACATATTTACCAAACGATACACATCACTGAAGTACAGACATGAGGAGATTTATATCCACTGCCTGCATATAAGTATTTCGCAGACCACAGGGGAGGGTACAGTATATATGTCCATGATTAAGGTTAAATCACACACACACACACATACAGTATACTGTGTTTGTATATACAGTGTATATATACACACACACTGTATATTAGGGCTGTCATATGTGATTCAAATGTAATCGCATGCTTTACGTAATTATATTATAAAATATATATATATATATATATATATATTTACCTGTTCATAATCTAACCTTATGTTTTTTTTTTTTTTTTTTTTATAGCAAGGTATGCCAGCGTTCTGTAAATATATT
>JAOEGT010000009.1:730993-745929 GCA_025447795.1 Speoplatyrhinus poulsoni | reverse complement strand
ACACACACACACACACACACACACACACACACCCCACCCACCACACACACACACACACACACACACACACACACTCTTCATCCCTCACCTAGGCCCCTCAGTCCAATCTCTCTCTCTCTCTCTCTCTCTCTCTCTCCCCAGCCATATAGAGCAGAGACAGACAGCACATCTGTCTTGCACATGAATAGTTTTATCAACTAAAAATGTTACCTGCTCTGAGCCCAACTCCCATGTCCACTCAGCTAAGACAGAAGGACGGATTGACTTGCAGACATTTTGTGTTTACATGTGTGTGTCCCTGTAAGACATCCGGTGATATTTTATGGAAAATAAACATGATTGATGTCACAGTAATTTACATGTAATAATCTACTGCAAGTCACATAAAAATTAAGTTTTTTTTTTTTTTTTATGAGCGTCCAAACAATTTCTATCCAAGTTTATATTTGAAGGACATAATAGGCTCCACAGAGAAATAAAACAAGGCCTTTGTTATTTCAAAACATATTCATACACAGGCTTGGAAATCTATTTTTATCTGTTTTTGAAAACACAGATATTAAACACAGTTGTTATTCATGCACATGAGAATCTGTACTCTTCTGACCTATGTCTTCTCATGCACGTCACGTTGTACCACCTGAAGATTATTTTCTCCATATATATTTGTTCATTAATTCATGAAATTTGTTCAATTACATAAAAAACAGTGGTTCCTCGCCTCTAAAACGTTAAGCCAACTAGGCTGGCTGGCCGGCCCCCGCTGTTTTATATCACATTTTTTAAATTGTCAATTACATTTTCAGGCTCAGTTTGCAAACAGGGTCAGCGCAGCTACAGGCTGGAGATGAAGATGGAAGAGGATGCCTCTGGCAGTTGTGGCAAGGGGCCCCAGAAGGGGCAAAAAAAAAAAAAAAACGTTTCCCAAAGAGCGGGAGGCCGGAATTCCTCAATCCCACCCTGCCTGACTGAGGGATTGGGCCTTCTACACATTCAGCTTTTTCTACCAGCAGACTGGCCTTTGAAATCCAGCTGCAAGTATGTTTGGGGAGGGGCTGGAAGTTGGAAGAAGGTGGAGGGGGGTGGGGCAAAAGAAAGGGGGTTTAAAAAAAGCGGGAGAAGCCATTTAGAAGACAGAGAGAGAGAGAGAATGTATGGGAGGATAAAAATGAATGAGTGGAAGTGTGTAAAAGAGTAATGTGTGTGTGCACTCGCATGTGCGTGTGTGTGTGCGTAAGGAAGAGAGAGGAAGCCTGAATGAGTGGGCTCCTGTGGGGCCTCACCCCCCACTGTAAGAGCCCTCTACAGATTATCCTTCATCTGAGCGTGTAGGGTCCGACCTCAGCGACCACCAAACGCAGTCCCCCCACCCCACTCCCCCTCCCGGCACTCTTTTCCTCACCCGCTCATATTCTTCCCCCTTTCTTGCACACACTCATTATTTTCATTATTTTGTCCCTGTCATGTCACTCATCCTTTCATTTTTACCTTTATGTCGCTCTCTAACCCCCCTAAGGGGGATCAAATTCAAAAGAGAGAATAATAAAGGCAGGCCTTTTCAGTGGCAGTAGTAAAAAAGAAAAAGAATAAGAATAGTAAATGCGGGGTTGGGAGGGGGCTAAGCTGTATAGAGGGGGATAAGACGTCTGTAAATACAGCATATAGGTAGCATAGGTATAGTCAAAGGATCTGTTAAGCATTTTTTATGTGGCTTCCTTTGCAATTTTACCTCAAATTGTTCCAAAGCCTAAATTGAAAAACAAATCTTCAAAATATTCTATATTAAATTATTAAAGGTTCTTAGCGAACTCCAAAACATTAGCCATAGGCTAAGATAAAACTAATAATTTTACAGTTTGGGGGACTATTGCTCTGGGGGCCATAGGGGACCCATGGATTTATATGACACCCAGGCTTTGTTGCAACGTTGTAATTGTGGAAGACGCCCCATTGGTTTAGCAAGGCAGAGGCTATACAGTAACTATAATATGTTAACACAAGCATGGGCTCAAATCTAGGTCACTGTTATTGTCACGTTGTCCAAAGTGTTTGTGTTGTATTTTCAAGATATCTGACACAACTGATTTTGATTTATCCTATTTATGGATTTTTTTTTTTGTGTTGTTATTTTTTGTTTTCATCATTTTTTTCTAAAACTTTTTATTTTTAAATTAAAAATGCGCAGGGCGACCTGTCGATGGATCTATATGCTATATTTTGATCAGAAGAAATACTGATGACATTTTACAGGGTGGTCCTTCTCAAGCAAATTTCCTTAGTCTTCAATGTATCCAGTATTTTTCCTCGCTCTCAATAATTTATTTCAAATCCTAACTGAGCTACAAAATGATACATATAAACTTCTACCACAAATACAAACATGGGAAAATCCATGTTGCACATACAAGAAGGACCCTTATTTGTCCAAGTGGAACTAAAAGTGGAAAAGTAAGTAGTCGGCAGGATAAACTGTGAGTGTGAATAAATTAATGGCCTTTAGGTTTTATTTGCAAAGCTGCAGGTGAATGGTTGGATGACAAGCACATTTTTCTTGGCTTAATCATTGGGTGCTCATCGTGAATGTCAACTGCTTGTCTGCTTCTGATGGAAAGCAGTGATGCTGTCCTAATAACATCTAGCCTACTGTAAATAAACAATGAGACTGCATTCATGTGTGACATGGACACACAGATCAGGCTACAACAACAATATTTCAGCCTTTTCTGGAACAACTGTAATGCATGTAGTCTTTAAAGGTTTCCATGAAAATATAAAATGCAACAAAATGACGCATTTGAAGGAACGCCTACCGTGTTCTGAATAAATTCAGACAATAGGCTACCTTGACAGTTACTGTACAAAATACAGACATTTGGACTGTCTAAATAAACTCCTAACCGTTAGGGGGCAGTCTTCCACACTCGTGAATAATTACGCATAGTTTCAGCACCTGGTAGTGGGTAACAGAGGGATTCTTCTGTCTGCCGCTAACTGACTGAACGTAGTTTGCTAGCTAATCCCCTGAACAGATTGTTTTTGTTTTTTTCTGTTTCAACATTCTTGTCATTTCGGAGTACCGCTATATAATACGCCTGTTTTAAATTATACCGACGTTAACAAAATTGAAACTGGCACTGGTGCCGTACTTCCAGATACGCTGGATGTTCAGGACACTGGCTTCATTTCAGGGCTAGCATACAAGCTAGCTAGCCAACAAGCCAGCCTCCTAAGTAAGTGAAATAACACAGTAGTCCGGATGCTTTGAAAACCAGTTTGTCGGACTTCTTCGGAGGGGCGTTCATAATCGGTATTGAATAATGTCAAGTAACCGGCCACAGCAAATCACTGGAGGGGCGAGCTCGGTGCCCAGCACAAGTAACAGCAGCACTGGAAGCTCTGCGAACACAAGCGCTAATGGGGACAACGCCACAAGCAATGGGAACAATTCTGGAAATACCGTGCCCTCTCATACGGTGGTAGCAGCCAGCGATGGGGGCTTGCCAGTGCCAGTCCTGGCCGTCGTGCAGTCGTCAAGGGGCGGATTGGCTTCCCTTAGCAGACCCACAGCCTCCTCGGGCAGCAATAAAAGGAGATCCCTCCACCCAGCACCGCTCTACAACGGTCTAGTGAATTCGTACGAGGATAAAAGCAACGATTTTGTCTGGTAGGTTTTATTTACTGTAGTTGAGTACGCATGTATGTTTTCACAAGATGGTATGCCTCTTTTGATTACCAGCCATTAGGCGTTCTTGTCATTGGAACTGGTCTAGTTTTAAATAATTGTATGTCCAACATCTTTTACCGTTTTGTTGTCTAGTCCCATATGCTTCGGGATGATTGAAGAGGCGCACATGACAAAGTGTGGGCACAGTTTCTGGTAAGTGTCAATTGACAACGGTTGTAAGGCTTGTATTATAATTGTTGTTTAAGTGGGGCAAATGTTTCACAGATAAATGTATATACTTTAATCACCAGTATAAACTGAACAGTACTGAACAGTAACGTGACTTTCTTAACAATATAATCAGCTCATGGCCATCACTTCATGTTTCACTATGAACAATAGAAGCTGTTTTATTAGTTGCACTTTAATGTTTATAGAACGCCTAGTGTAACAAGTTTACAGAGTCACAATCAGCTATTGACTTTGATATATACATCAAAATGAATGAATTGCAATGTGATGTGATAAATGAATAGACACTAATGGCTGTTATCAGTGTAAAGGAAAAATACAGTTTATTAAAGCTGCTCCCAGCTCCTCTTGTTTTGACAATGCCGGTAAACAAATAAATGCAAGTTTAAAGCAATCGTTTTTCTTATTCCTGCTAATGCAGCTTCAAGTGCATCCGCCAGAGTCTTGAGGAAAGCAACAGATGTCCCAAGTGTAACTACATTGTCGACAGCGTGGACCAGCTGTATCCAAATTTCCTCGGTAGGTCCAGCTTTCTTCTCAGCAGCTGGTGGAAATGACCAGCCCAGTGTCCAGATTGTGACGATGGCAATGTACAGTGAAATGTCAGAATGCTCAGCAACAACTGGGCAGCTGGCTTTGTAAATCTGGAACCTTGCTTGTTGCAGTTTACAAGAACTGAGGCGTGGCACCCCTTAAAAAAAATGCTCTTCCCATGGACAACGGAACCGCTTGCCCTTTAAAGTGTTCTGCCTAACTCTCTGTAGAAAAACACTGTGCCACAAATCCTGGCATGGTAAATGTTACACTGTCCTTAACGAGTTCTCCCTGCTTGTATTCCAGTAAATGAACTAATCCTTAAACAGAAACAGAGGTGTGAAGAGAAGAGACTTAAGTTGGACCATCCCGTACGTACACACATTCTTAACCCATTGATAGCCTTGCTGGAAAAGACTCTTTACTTAAACACCCATGTCTTTCTGTACCCCTCCTACAGAACGGGTCCAGGTGGCAGGTGTTTCATGATGCGCTCAGCCCCGACCAGGAGAAGTTGGACCTGGCCAGTGTCAACCTAATGCTGGAACTGCTGGTGCAGAAGAAGAAGCAGCTAGAAGCGGTAATTGGACCAGAGAAGAACTTATGGACCTTTCCGACCTGCCAATCATGCGTCAATAATAGCCAATCAGGTTACCAGAATGCCTGATGCCCCACAAACAAAGCAGTTATTAGACTACTAGTATGCTATGGGGTAGATTAATGTTTAGCATACATGTTCACAGGGCACTATAACGCTAAATAAATGCTTAGACACCCTTATAAATTTGTCATTAGATGTGTTTTTCGGGGAACGTGCAATTCCAACGAGATATCATGCCACAGTCAGACTATAGTGTACAGTACCGTACAGCAGGAAGCTCGCCAGGATACACAGTTGGCTAAACAAAAGTTACGGTGGACTAAAATCTTGTGGGAGGTGGCTGGGCTGAACGTGAACAGCATCAACAAACACACGGCTGTTAACGGTACAGTAAGAAAGCGTAAACATCCGTTCCTTTTTAATAACGTAGCTGTTTAATGCTTATTCTGTAACAACCAGAATAGCATTTACAGCCAGTGTTAGATCTCATGTTGTGAATACCGGTACGGTACAGTATATCCTTGACTAAAGAAGTGGAGAAACAGTGGACTAATTTGACAAGAAGCCCACTGCAATATCATTAGGAATACTAGCGAGAACAAGCTACAAAGGCTTGTGGGACAGTAGCAACCCTAACCAATATGGGCATGTATTACATCCCGAGTCGGTAAGGTCTATAATAATAATAATAAACTTTATTTGTATAGCACCTTTTCATACACAATGTGCAGCTCAACGTGCTTTACAGTTAAAAACATTTGAACAAAGGATGAAGGGAACTAATTAAATTAAACAAGAAGAAATAGGAAACAACGGAAAACTCTGTAAAAACCAAGGAATTAATAAAAACCATTATTGTCTGGGTTACCACCCAATGTCTTTAGAGGGCCTTGTCCCCCTGGGTGTTTCACCCAACCTCTTTAAGGGGCCTTATCCCTATGGGTGTTTCACCCCCTAAAGGGCCTTATCCCTTTGAGTGTTTCACCCAACCTCTTTAAAGGGCCTTATCCGTTTGGGTATTTCACCCTATAATAAGCAATGGCATCATCTATGCTCAGCCTGTGGGCTAACACGGCGGCTACCCCGGTGTTGGCCTGCCTGTAAGCATCCTTGAGCAAGATGCCTAACCCCCTAACCCCCCAACCGCTCCCGGTGGTTGGTCGCACCTTGCATGGCAGCAACCACCATCGGTTTGTGAATGTGTGTGTGAATGTAAAGCGCTTTGTACAAAAGCGCTATATAAATGCAGTCCGTTTGCAATCCATCTAAACAGTCGGTCTCACCCCTCCCGCTTCCCTAGGAATCCCAAGAAGCCCAGAGGCAGATCCTCATGGAGTTCCTTAAAGAAGCCTGGCGGAACAAGAGAGAGGTAAGGGTTCTGTTAGCTGTTAAGACGTAGCTGCTCTCCGTAGGCACCAGGCTGATTAGGCAATTGCTTTTAACCGTTTAACCGTCCTGCTCTTTGCTCTTCATACCATCAGCAACTGGAGCAGCTACAGAGAGAGCTCACCTTCCTAGAGGAGGACATCAAGCGTGTTGAGGTACACACATACAGGGGTGCGTTCAGAATTGGCAAACATAGCGAACGTTTGCAAACACATTTAAACAGTTTTGCGTTTGCATTGTGTTCGCCACGAACAAAAGCAAACAGTTTGAGGCGGCAGTTCTCGGCGAAGACACGTTGAAGCTGGACGAAGGGTGACAGTTTAAATCTAATATTTTTGGAATGTTTACACAAATCGTTCAAAGTCCAAAGCAAACATGGTCGTCGCGAACGTTCGCCACTGTTTGCCAATTCTGAAGGCACCTCAGGCTAATCTTGTAGTGATCCCTTTATGGAGCCACTGTAGCCAAGTATAATGTAATAAGGAAACGTGTATCAATTGTTGTAAGTATAAGCCAGCAACATTTGCAGGCACTGCTTCACACATCACCAGTGAAGGTAGCTGTAGTTTGAATTTGCATTTGTGCGAATACAATTGTGTTCCCTTGGACACTCAACTGTGCGTAGTGACTGCTCATTTGAAGTAAACTGTTCCTGTTGCCTGTCTCCGCAGGAAATGAGTGGGCTATACTCACCATTGATGGAAGCAGAGTGCACAGTCCCTAATGTCGAGGCTCCTTCACCCGCGCTGAGGTACAGCTGGTCTGTCTTTGCTAGCCAGCTGTGAACACATACTGGTTGGTGGTAAAGCTAGGCATCTTGAACTAGCTACTTAGCTAAAATGCATTAAGCAGAGACCTACATAGCTTGCTAAAACTAGCCAAAATCATCTGAAAATAAAAAATCAAGCATGGTGATCGTGCATAGGCCATGCATGATCTCAAATGTAATCTGATCTCAATCATCTTATTGCCATCTGATCTCAGTGACCAGACTGCTCAGCTGATCACTGCTAAGCATACTATTGGCCCAACTAGTCAAGGCGCTTATTTAAACGTCCTTAGCCTACGACCCACCTCCTCCGTTCATGCTGTGTCTGTCTTATTCAATGTCATG
Organism: Speoplatyrhinus poulsoni; assembly: GCA_025447795.1. Lineage (NCBI taxonomy): Eukaryota > Metazoa > Chordata > Actinopteri > Percopsiformes > Amblyopsidae > Speoplatyrhinus > Speoplatyrhinus poulsoni. The sequence continues at coordinate 738,378 of JAOEGT010000009.1, read as the reverse complement.
GTGTTGTCATTGATGCTTGCTCTGTTCTGTAGCCTATGGGGTCTTTTTGCTGTTCTCCCTGCCTTGGGCTTTCCAAGTATGCGCATGGAAAGGGCTTTCCTTGTATGCTCTCATGGCAGGGCAGGGAGCTCCCAGAACAGAGCCATAAATGCGCCCATTTACCATAAGTCAATGCAAATCAAATACTATTTTTCGCTGTAGTGGCCCTGACTGAATTGTGTCAGTATGTCCTGAGTTACGTGTCACTGCCATCTTATATACACCTTTTTATATAGCCAGGTAAAAGATTACCATCTATTACAAGAGATACTTGGCCAAGATGGCAGCTTGTAGAGTCCACATACAACATTTTAACATACAGTGTCAATCAGTCAATCACAACACCACATCAACTTAGACACCATGAAAATGTTTCTATAAAATCATTGTCCCATTTCAAGTACTTATTTGAACTGAGACAAAATCTTAGGCGGTTGGTTCACCAAGGACTCTCCATAACACGTACCTGGGGGATCCGTTTGCTGGTCTTGTTCTAGTTGCATTAATAGACTGTTCTTGTTTCTAGCAGTAGTAGTATTTTGGACCAACCAGAGTTTGGCCAGCACCCTGGGTTTGGAGGAACGGCCCAGGTGAGTCAGGTAATACACTTGACTCACTGTTTTCACGAAACAAAGCCTCTTTTAAATTAAGCACATCTTGCGTTGCATAGCGGTCACGTCTGATGCATTTGCCCCCCGCCGCTGCTGTTCTCAGGGTAAAAGGCAGACGTGGTATAACAGCACCCTGGCATCCAGGAGGAAGCGGTTGACAGCCCACTTTGAGGATCTGGAGCAGTGCTACTTCTCCAGCAAGATGTCCCGCATTACAGGTACTGAACTAATGTGGCGCTGTGTTGCAACAGCCAAGAGCCTCTCAACTGTTTGGATTTGTTACCATTGACAATGCCATCGTTGGTCTCAACCTCTTCCGTTAATCAGCACCACATCACATAAGTGTAGTAGATTTTCATTGGTTGTTGGTTGCAGTGTCACTCCCTAGACTCCATATGTAATTCCAACATGACACTAGTGCCGTGCTTTATTCACTAAATTCATTCTTTCCATTTCTTTTAAGCAGTAACCATAGTCTACTTATTTGACATATTTACAAGACCTGCGAACAGTTAGACTTGTGACATTTACTTTCCCAACAAATTCCAAAGTATAAGTTTAACGTCGACCTGAATAATCATTGAGTTATGTAGTTGGTCAACGTGCATGTCAATAACAATACCTTTCATGTCAAGTAGGCAGGTCTTGATGCATCTTGCCAAGGCTTTGTCCCAGAATTTATTCAAGTGAAGGCTGGCGTTTAAAAGAAAAGCTGTTAGGCATGAGAGATGTATGGGCTAGTATCTTTTGTTTAAATTTATTTTTCACTGTTGTAATACTTGTCTTTGTTGATTAACCCACAAACTACTAGCCTGGCTCCGCCCGACTCTCTCTCAGCTCAATTTATTTCACTGAGATTACAGTCTGGAAATCCACGTTAGAGTTGGCCCAATCAGGGTAGGTAAGTGAGATGACGTTGAAGTCCAGGGTGTTTCCAAATGGTGATCAAAACACTTGTAGCAACGCAGAGTGGTTCAGCGCTGTCCAGTAGTTTCAAAACAAACCAGAGGTCTACGCCTTGTAGGTGGATACGACGTGCGAACACTTCCCAACGAAGCCTGGCCAGACCTATTCACAAAGTGAATGTGGTCTGGTCATACCAGGCTAACAAACTACAGCTCATTATGAGGTCTTTGTAATCCACATACGTTTGTTTCCTGTGTGGATTGAACAGGCTCTGCAACATTGTCTTGAATGTGATTTCACAAGGTGTCTGAATAGAGAACCATGTAAAGCATTACTTCCTATCACACTTTCACATGCTTGTTTTCTTCAGTTGGCAAAGCATGCTGCAATGAGTTTATCCTTCAGTCAACCTTTTACTTATTCCTTGCATTCCTGGCATTTTTGCTAGTAAATACAGTAGGCCTAAACTCAGTCAAAGACCCTATAGGCAGTCTTGCTTCTCTGTGGCCATCTTGGTGACACCTGGGGGCAGTTATTAACAACACCCTATCTAAATCAATGGGGTGAGAGAGCATACCCACCACTATATAGAGGAGACATGCCACTTAGAGAATTTTGAATGGAGCTCTATTATGGGAGAATTCTAAAACGCAAATAATGGAAGTTTGAGGAAAATATCCAAATAATAACACGTAACATAATCCAAAAACAGCCAATCGTCTGCTTTATAATTGCCAAGCATTAACCTGTTCAACCAATCGTGTGTTTGCATTGCTGGGTGCCTGCCTATACTGTCTTCCTAAATAACTGCCCGGGTGTTTCAAAGATGGCTGCTAGTGGCGAGACTTGCCAGTAAGGACAGTACTGCCAGCCAGACCTGCGTGTTGACCAGCCCCTCCACCCTAACTGCACTTTCAATGGTCACCGGGACCATTGTCCTTAAATAATAATTAAAAAAAGTATTATCAATCCTACAGGTTATACTTCTATGAGTGTGCAACTGTGCGCTTGCTCCAGTGCAACTACACAATTGGCTTAATAATCGGTTTAACTGTAAGCTGACGATTGGGATTTTAGGAGGAAGTCCCTTCAATATAATGTCTCTGATGTAGTTTTACATTTAGGAGTATTAGAGCCTCACTAGCTGTAGTGAGAAAACAACTTTGTATTACGCTTATATTCCAGCAAATGTTTTTCAATAACAAAATGGTAGTATTTAATTATTTCTGACATTAAATAGGTCTTAAAGGCTTTGGTGCTGCCAGGTTTGCAGGCACATTACATAATGGTGTGGGTGTGTGTGTGTCTCGTGCGTTCAGAGGAAGGAAGGAACCTCAACCAGCTGGACGACTTCATGGAGTGTCTGTCCAAGTTCACGCGCTACAACTCCGTACGGCCGCTGGCCACCCTCTCCTACGCCAGCGACCTCTACAACGGCTCTAGTATCGTCTCCAGGTACTTGCCAGCCAGACCTGCGTGTTGACCAGCCCCTCCACCCTAGCTGCTTCTGTCCATCCCAATAACGCGCATAACGTTGTGATGGAATGATGGGGAAACGGGCGGCCATCCTGTTTTATGCAGCAAAACATGAACCGTTTGATGTGCCTTTAGTTTGATTGCTAAGTAGTTCCTTCCAATGCAACCGGTCAATGTCAGTGTTTTGACAAACCCCCCCCCCCCTGTGTTTCAGTATTGAGTTTGACCGTGACTGTGACTACTTTGCCATTGCGGGCGTGACCAAGAAGATCAAGGTGTTTGAGTACGGCACTGTGATCCAGGACGCCGTGGACATCCACTACCCCGTTAACGAGATGACCTGCAACTCCAAAATCAGGTGGGCCACAATACTGCTAGCTGCTCATCTCCCTTGTTGGCTTTAGAAAGTGGTCTCTCTAATCAAAAAGGAAATTAATAACACATTTAATAAAAAACATTTTTTAATAAATATTTCTACGTTATATAATATTTACATTCCACAATGATGTCTCGCTTGAATCACGGCGAAAGCCACGTGTATCTGTAGCCACATGTGACATCCAAACCCTGTTGGCGCTCATGTAAACAACAGATTCGATGCTATTCCTGCAGCTGTATCAGTTGGAGTAGTTACCATAAGAACCTGTTGGCAAGTAGCGACTACGAGGGCACGGTGATCCTGTGGGATGGCTTCACTGGCCAGCGCTCCAAGGTCTACCAGGTAGGGCCCGTCTGCACCCATGTCACCCAGCAATGGGTCAGAGGTATTTAGCTTCTGTTGGTCATTTAGGTTAGTAGCTATGCACATGTTAGATGTTACGCATCTAACTGGAGCTGCAATCTTAACATTCTTTTATCGTACAGTACATTTACAGAGTTCTACTCAACTTCTTTCATTGATTGATTGATTGATTTGCGTTTTAAACCTGTCAGGAGATGTTACACATGTCGTATTTTCTTTTCAGGAGCATGAGAAAAGGTGTTGGAGTGTTGACTTTAACCTTATGGACCCCAAACTCCTAGCATCTGGTTCTGACGACGCAAAAGGCAAAGAACTACCGCTGTTCAAGTTGGCAGATTACATTAATTCTGTGTTACTAATGGGGAAGATAGTGTGCTAAGGGGTAATTGTAACAACTTATAACAAATTAGAATAACTTACAGCCCCAATCATAAAAATGTTTGTCGTGTTATTGGGTTTTCAGAATGTACCTGAAAGCAATATTCTAGTTAAAGTTCCTCTCTGAAAAATTGCGTTGTATTAAAAAAGAGAGACACATTTGGCTTCCAAGTGTGTACAAAGTTCCCACTGGTTATGGACATATTGTAATATCATGGAATTTCAAAAAGTATATTCCAGACATGGAAAGTCAAGGAATTTGATTATTTTATGGGTCGAAATTATTTGTAGTATGTTTACCTTTTAGTTGCCATCCATACAAATTATACTGGACGTGGTAGTAGATTGAGAGAGAGGTCTCAACAAATACCGCTAATGCACACGCTAACATGAATAAGCGCTACGTTGCCAGTGACGTGATTAAGAGCCACATACAAATTTGAAGACGGTACTTTCCATAAGAAAATAGACTATAGGACAAAAGAATAAAGCATGCCTGTTGTTTGACTCAGCAGGAATAATATTAAGTGAGAAAAGTTCAAATAAAAGAGAATTGCTTGAGAGCCTTACTGCATTATATTTAGTCACCTGGTGCATGGTTTTTGTTTTTTGCCACAAATTGATGGATTATAATTACCAGAATACAGTCAAATTATGCTCACAACTTCCTGGGGGAGGACCCCTGTTGTTGTTGTTGTTATTCTGGTAGCATGTGGGTCATTGACATTCAGATGTTTTAATTTTAGCCTGGGAAAAGTAAGGGAATTTGACTTGTGGGAACCCTGTGTGTAGTTCTGGACTATGTCCAATCATCTTTGATCACTCCTCCTGTACCCAGTCAGATAACCAATCATGTTCAACCAATCAACACTAATAGAAAGGGAATGTTCAGCTTGAAGCGGCGAAGTCTATCCAAAAGGACAGACTTGCATGCAACATAATTCATGGATACTGCTTTTTATTATTTTATTATTTAGAAATTATGTATTAATGTATTTTTCCTAATTTCTCTTGTAACAGTGAAGTTATGGTCCACCAACCTTGACAACTCTGTGGCTAGTATCGAGGCCAAGGCCAACGTCTGCTGTGTCAAATTTAGTCCTACATCTAGGTATCACCTGGCCTTCGGCTGTGCAGGTAAGCAGGAAGCTTTCTGTTGTGGCATGTCATGGTCAACACTACAGTAACAGCCTTTATTATTGTGACACCATGTCACTATTTTGTTATGGCGGCGTTAACCTTGTTTCTAATTTCCTGTAAGCGCAGATTTTCTGTTTTTCTCGGCGAGATGCACTACAGGAAGTGAAACCGTGCCATGCGTCCTCTAGTTTGCTCTGCGTTGTCCTCTTGACTCGTGGCCTATGGTTGCAACAAGGATCGGTGTCGATAAATGGGTTGCTTTGTTAAAGATTATGAAAGCGCGACTCGGCTGGCATTAGGCATTGTTTGGTTACACTGTCTAGAGCTCAGGTTTAGAGCTCTAGAGCTGCATTTGGTGGTTTGTGCTTGCTGTGTGAAAGTCAGGCACATTTACATGCATTATCACTGGGACTGCTGAGGGGTGGATTAGCATAGCATCACCAGGCAGCATTTTCTATTTTTTAGCTGGTTTAGCACTCTGCTATTGATAGCTTAAAGTGCTCTAACATGCCACCCTCTTTGTTGCATAGCACTCTGTAGTAAAGTGTTCTATTCTACCCATAGACCACTGTGTTCACTACTACGACCTGCGCAACACTAAGCAACCAATCATGGTCTTCAAAGGCCACAGGAAGGCCGTCTCTTACGCAAAATTTGTCAACGGCGAGGAAATCGTCTCTGCGTGAGTCAACACCGCTTTTATTTGTGTGTGTGTGTCTGTCCTTCTCACCTATAGGCTAATGTTTTCATTTTTATTTTAATAGTTCACTGTGTAGATTCAAATACTATACATATTACATTAAGCTGTTCTCACTTTGAACTAATACTACAAAGAAATCCACCATTGACCCTGCTGTCAACTGTAACTTTTAGAAGTAGATTTAGAACAAACAGTTCTAAATCTACTACTCTTGACATGGCGTTCTGTCTGTTAGAAGCACATTTTGTTTGTTTTTCAGTTTTTGATGGGAAGTGTGTGTGTGTGTGTGTGTATACTGGTGAGAAGGAATGTCCTAATGTTCTAGTTTACACATTATGCCTACCGTGTTCTCTCCGTCTGTCTGCCAGTTCAACAGACAGTCAGCTGAAGCTGTGGAACGTCAACAAACCCCACTGCCTCCGCTCCTTCAAGGGACACATCAATGAGAAGAACTTTGTAGGCCTGGCTTCCAATGGAGACTATGTGGCTTGTGGTAAGCTAGTAAATAGCTGGAAATGCATTCTGTTTTGACAAACATTATGTAAACGGCTATTGCTTAGCACGGACGGTGCATCTTCTGGCAGTTATTATCCCATGTTTGTCCCGTTGTACAGTTTTGGTAGCATGTGCGCTTATAGCAGACCGCATTTCCTAAAATGTCTGGAACAGATGTAATGATGCAATATGTTTTGTATTAATTTGCCTGTGTATGTGTTTGTAGGCAGTGAGAACAACTCCCTCTACCTTTACTACAAGGGCTTGTCCAAGACCCTGTTGACTTTTAAGTTTGACACGGTGAAGAGCGTCCTGGACAAAGACAAGAAGGAGGACGATACGAACGAGTTTGTTAGCGCTGTTTGTTGGAGGGCGTTGCCAGACGGGGTGAGGCCCTCTGTTTACACACCGTGATGTCCTTGTACAGTGATGGGAGGGGATGTTTACAGACCGTACCATTCTAGTAGTGATAGAGGTTTACAGACCGTACCATTCGAGTGTAGTAATAGAGGTTTACAGACCGTACCATTCGAGTGTAGTAATAGAGGTTTACAGACCGTACCATTCTAGTGTAGTAATAGAGGTTTACAGACCGTACCATTCTAGTGTAGTAATAGAGGTTTACAGACCGTACCATTCTAGTAGTGATGGAGGTTTACAGGCCGTACCACCATCCTAGTGTAGTGATGGATGTTTACAGAGTACAGACTGTACCATCCTAGTGTAGTGATGGATGTTTACAGAGTACAGACTGTACCATCCTAGTGGAGTGATGGATGTTTACCAGTGATGGGCAAGCTACATTGAAAATGTAGTGAGCTTAAGCTACCAGTTACTCTACGTTAAATTAATCTTAACTACACTGAAGCTACCCCAAAAGAAATGTAGCAAACTAAGC
>JAOEGT010000009.1:717556-730893 GCA_025447795.1 Speoplatyrhinus poulsoni | reverse complement strand
TTTTAACTGTAAAGCACGTTGAGCTGCACATTGTGTATGAAAGGTGCTATACAAATAAAGTTTATTATTATTATTATTATTATTATTATTATTATTATTATGTTGCACAATGCTAGCCTGATAATCTGACTGAAAGAGCATGTTGTCAGCATCCCATTATTATTTTTGAATGCTCAGGAAACAAATGGAGATGGGGCATCATTAATGTAGCCATAATAATATAACAATACTGAGGCACATGCAATATGAAATGCTTACTCAAAATTGCTTCTAGCACAAGACTCCAGTCACAGCCTCATTTCCCAGTAGATCTTATAAATAGCATTAGAGGCTGTAATAACACACTTCATTGCTGAAATCAATGTCAAGTTACACTGACCTGATTCTTTCAGTCCAAGGGAATGTTGTTTTGCATTAATTTGAGTGTATACCTCCTGGTAAACTGTCAATATTATGTGTGCTTGAAGCTATTTGATAGATATGTAGGCCTACCACAAAAGATCATACCCTCATTAACCAGAGGAAAAAAATTATAGCACCAGTTATACCACCTAGGACCATAATTTATGGCTGCTCATTGAAGTATAGGCACCCCAACATTTAACAGACATTAGCAGGTGTCAGTACGCAGCTGACAAAATAGCTTCTATTCTTCATGTTAGCCTCCCATATACTGATTCCACACAACTATCTCCCTCTTCATCGCATTGACAATATCAAATTGCCTTGAGAAAGGCCTTTATTTAGTTACATTCATTAATCAGCTGCATGCTACTGCTGTGACTTATACAGATACTCATAGGCCTGTTGCAGCAACAAAATATACAGTGCAGCATTCATTTGATATCTCAAGCCCTGATTGACTGTTATAACCACTCCTCAAAGAATTATTAGGTGATTTCTTCCATATGTTCTAGACAGTTAAGGTTCTCTGCTTAAAAAAAAACCCAACCTGGATAATAAGTTGGATAAATAGAGTACCATATTTGTAGGCCTAGCTTCTGTAGCTTGTTATTTATAACCTAAACATTGGCAGTGTTAGTAAAGCAAGGATTCCAACATGGTTCTGTGTTCACATAATACAGGGGCAAAGAAGATTAACTATTTCAATACATAAATATGCCATATACATAATTCAGGTGAAAGCAATATTTTCCTATGTCTTTATCCTGATGGATCGCTGTCTTCTCGTAATGCGGGCTAAACTTCATTTCACCATGCTGCGTGTTTTAATAGTTTCATTTGCCCGGCTGGATTAGATTTTGATTGAATTTAATCTTCTCAGTTATAATGGGGTGATTGCAGAAACTCAGTCGGCAGCATTCAGGGTAAAATAGCTGAACAGAAAAGCACATTGGTTTGTAATAACTATACAGTAGAACCTATAAATGATAAACAAAACACAAAAACAGAATAATGCTTTGCATTTGTTATAGTTTATACAGTTTATGTTATATGTGTGTTATATGTAATAACATATGTTCAGTTTTTACAATAAAAACATTCATTAACTATTCTCAAATGGTAAAAAGACATTAGGCTAATTAGATCATTAGATTCTACCTTTGTGTTTAAGGAGTCACCACAGAGGACAAGGAATGCTAATTTCCATTTGAAGGAGAAAATTGTATAGCCAACCAATTACAAACAAAGTACAGTGTGCAAACAAACATAAGCAATACTACTTAAGTGACGTCGTACAGCAGGGGGCAGCAAATGCTTCCAGTTTTGGAACTGCTATTCTGTTGCGTTTCAGTCTGGGTTGATTGCGGCATGCTACCAGGGCTACGTGGATGTGGTCATCGCCCTCTCCCAGTGCCCGTACATCGACGTCAACTGGCAGGACAATGAGGGTAACACAGCCCTCATCACCGCTGTGCAAGCAGGTAGACCAGAAGATGTTTAGTGTAGTCAATTGTCCAAATGTTTAAATTGCGATTTTATTTTTAGCTTTTTATTTGTCAGTGGAAGAGCAAATTAATAACCTATGTACATTATTTTCATTATGAAAATCCATAAAGGAAAGAATGTATGTAATAACCCCCTAAAATCAATAACCAGAAAGAGGAAATATTATTTAAATTACATTTTGTTATTAAATTCAGGATGGAAGGATATGCATGGAATTGAGCCAAAAATAAAGGCAGAAAACACCCTAAATATAGGAGCAAATCACATTATGGGGAAATGTCAATTCATTTGATTTGGCGTAGGTCCCCTGTTTAATTGTGTTATAGTGCCCTGAAAAAAAACTTTCTGCCCCAGCCTTTTTGTCAAGTAGAAACATGCCCAAGTAGCAAATGTGGCTGTAAGCCATGGCATAGAGCTATGCCTGCCTTGGACAAATTTGAAACCAAAACACATTTTTTCTAATGCTGGTTTAAACCACAAAAGTCATGAATTTCACATCAATACATCCACATGTATCCGACCTGCGGAGCCCTGGCCTGCACATCTGCTAATCATGAGTAATGTCCTATTGCGGTCTGTGATGAATAGCTCCAGACTGGTCTTCATTTTCTGCTACATTAAGGGGGCTATTGATCCCCTTTTGTGACAAAGTACTCTCATACACCTCAGGGAAGGAGAGGTGAATTAGAAAATCCACAAGTAAGAGTCCACAGAGATTCAGAGAAAACCATACTTCTTGAAATTCTGAAGGTCTCATCCAGAAAAGCAGTCATGAAATGTTTCCTGGACAACTACCACCATCAAAAATACTAATGTGTTAAAAGGAAGAAGTAAGTTATCGTGTTATCTTGCAGACCCAGGCTTAAAGGTTTTGCAAAGGCCTACAGTTAACTGAGACAACATTGTGTTGTCAATGTTAGACAGAGATACACCTTCAGTTTGATGTTACACATCCCTATGTTGTCAGGAGGTTAAGGCACGTGGAAGAAATTACATTGTCCAGTATGAAGTCAAAGTGTGGCTCAATACTGTGGAGTATTGTGGCAGTGTGTGCCAAGGGTTGTCCATCTATTCTTGGTGGAATGTCCTGTTTCTGTCCCGCAGGTCATATCATGATCTCCAACTACCTGCTGAACTACTTCCCCAGGCTGGACCTAGAGATGAGAAACTGTCACGGTTTCACAGCCATGATGATAGCTGCCATGCAGGGCCGGTCAGACTGTGTCAGGTCAGGTGACCCTCACAGAACTAGCCTTGTTGCCAGGGCTGCATCTACAATGATGCTCCCTGTAGGCCAGTGGGTTCTCAAACTGTGGGTCAGGACTCCCCGGGGGGTAGCAAGACACAGAGGAGGGGGTCACAATATGATTTTCAGAAATGAAATAACAATGAAAAATTATTAAAATGGCATAGTTTAGTTTGCTAGTTAGTAATAGTACAGTTTATACATTACTTTGATGTATTCTGCTACTAGCCTGCATTAAAATACTATCAAATAATAATATGGCTGTTATTCTTCTACCACCTCTGGGGATAGCGGGGGTCGTGGTCTGGCACTGTTATTTTGGGGGATCGCGAGCTGAAAAGTTTGAGAACCCCTGCTGTAGGCTACTGTAGTTTACCTTCTCCACTTTCATTGTTTATTGATCCATGATTCATTTATTGATCCATGTGCTGTATGAGTCTATTGTATTGTACATGAAGAACATGAATGTCCTTCAAATGCAACATTATTATATTTAGTAAACAAAATATTACAATAGGGACTAGACCTTGAGTCACAACCCTCTCCAGACCAAATGTTGCATACTGTATTTCCAGGAGGCAATGTGGAGGCTCGGGACTATGGTAGGAAGATGACCTCTCGTCAATGGGCCCTCTTCACGGGCCGATATGAAACGGCTAACCTGATGGAGAGGCTGATGGCCCAGCCGTGCACTGAGCAGTTCTGCCTCTCTTTCCCCTGGAATGGCCCAAGCTACAGGTTAATGCAGTTACATCAGACAGCTGTATACGGGAACCTCAGATATAGTGTGCTCATAGTGAAATGAAATGCAATGGATGATAAACGCAAAACGCTATATACTTTCATTTGACAGAAATGTGAAGGTGTCAGCATTAACGTTAGGATCGAATGGTACGTTAATAGGTAATGCATGTTGCATATGCATATGTGTAACTAAGGATATTAAGGTCATATTACAACGTCTGATTACGATAATTAGACATATGACCTAGCTATAGCATATAGATATTAATTGACACATACAGTAATTGTAGGGTTATTTTGGTTAGGGCATCTGCTATATGGCTGTAACTGTTAAAATGTTAATGTAGCGCTCTGGTCTAGAGATAACAAATCATCAATATCCGTAGCCATCACAAAGCCTGCAATACTGTGCATGTGCAAGGTTTTAAACCAATCAGGAAAGGACTCTGAATCAAAGCACATTCCATCTTGTCCGGGGGTGGCCCTGAATGTCTCTACAAGAGCTGGTGGAGGAGGCCCGAGCACCAAAGTCCAGCTGGAGACTCACCAGCCTGACATCCTGCTGCCCTTTCACCTTCTACTTCAGCAACAGGGTGAACCCGGTTCAGACGGTGTGCCCGGGTAGCCCGCCGCGTGTGGGCAAGCGCCGCCACGCCGTGCAAGAGATCCTCCACAGGCAGCGCGTGCTGGAGCTGAAGCGCACGGGCCCTGAGAGGCTCCACAACTACAAGAGCTTCTTCAAGGACTCGCGCAGCCTCCTGGTGCCCAGGAAGACGGAGTGCTGCCGGAGAGCCGGCACTGCTGCCTCCGGGGGCGGTCTTCGGGGCGTCCGTGCGGCGGGCCAGCCTGCTGCCGCTCAAGATACTGCGGAGGAGCAGCGTAGGGCCGAGCCCTGCGGTGCCCCGCCTGAAGCTCTGCAAGGCCCCGGCCCACGCTTGCACCTCGCTGGGGGTGCGCAGGGCGGGCCTGGACCCCAACTACCTCCAGGTCCCCAAGTGCACATAGAAGATGAAGAAAGGGAGGCTGGAGGACGAAAGTATGAGGAGGCGCCCTGCGATGAAGAGGAGGTGAAAAGGAGACAAGGAGCGGCTGGATGAAAGAAGGGAAGAGGGAGTACATGAGAAGAAGAGGTTGATATGAGTGGAGGTGTCAGGCTGAGGACAGGCCACTGGACGATCCGTGTCCTGAAATTAAAGGTAGAGTAATTGATGCTGGAGAAAGACTATTGATATTTGAATATGATCAAAACACAAACACCTCTCCCTTCAATGCCATAGGGTGCTCCGCCTGCTCACATTGGACACATATTGCTAAAGCTAGGATATTGTTGTGTGGTGCGGTCTGCACCACTTTGCTTGTGTTACCATTTACATATAGCCAGGACTGTGTTTAGACACAGAATATTTTTTTCAGCACGGACACAGAATGGGCAGGAAGCGGACCTTGAGTAGATATTAAATGAATTTGACAAAAAAGTATGTTATCTTAACAATCGCTGACACCAACCTTCAGGGAGTTGAGCAGAGAAAGACCAGTTAAAATATCAAGAGAGCACACTGCAAAAATTAACATCTAACTTAGTGTGATCATCTTGTTTTTAGATTTTAAATCTAGTTGGACGTGTTTCTAATTTAAATAGTTTATCTAGTGACTTAAATTAAGTAAATCTGCAATTAATTTAAGAAATCTTATCAAGTGGATTATATTTATATTTGATAAGGAATTGTTTGCAGTGAAGGAATGAGTGGATATGATAAAACAAAAGTGACATAAATGACCACGACATACATATTCATAGGGAAGCCAAGCATAGGGAACCCTTGAATTTTCATTGGAAATTCAAGGGTTCAGAAGCAGTTTTACCTGCCGAGAAATAGACCCTATACTGTTCAACAAAAGAAAATTGAAATTGACAGCTAGCTGCTAAAGTGGTTGAGCCTTGTGAAAGAGGACTCCCACTCAGGATTATTCTGACATAAAATGAAACCATCTGCAGTGTGACTTACATGCACTGCTGCATTGCATGCTGGGATACCCCAATCACCCAACCCATCACCAAACTATACAGTATACAGTACAGTGTGTATTCTCATGATGCAGGCCATACATTCTGAATGGACCTTTGGGTAAAGTATAAATGTGACTGCTCTTGTGAGGACTCGGGGAGAGAGGACATATGAGTACTTTCCCCAGAGGATGCTGTAGGATTTCACTGTTATACTGTACAATGTTGTTGTGATATTCTTGTACAGTATCCTCATCAAATGGACATCTTGTTTGAGCCGCTCGTGTTCTTTGAAACGCTCGTCTCTGGCCTGTGGTGACTGGACTGGTCGACACCGCCTTGGTTACTCACTACCCTCTACGAATATGATTCTCAAACTGTAGCTTCAAAGACATCATGTGTCCATTCTTACAGCGTGTGACTGTTTTGAGTTTGACCAAAGCCGATAATTAATCACAAGTTAGAATGATAACTATGATAATGACAGCTATTCATGTTCAATAGGTTAATGGCATTACTGGAGCATCACATTGTTTTAAGGAACATTCCTATCTGAGGCAATTTTCAGTTCAATCAATAACACTAACATTTTGTTTACCAATATGAGGCACAGACAGTTATATTTTATCTATAGTATATTGAGGTATTTGGCATCTGATAATATACATCCATTCATTTCCAGATTGATTGAACTGAATCCTCCTGACAGATATGCCATTTATTGAACTGTGAATTAATAGTTGAACTTTGCTTTTGATGTCTTTTATGCACCTATGTATCATCCTATATTATCATAGTTACTCAAACTCCATATATCAAGAACGTACAGTTATCTTACCTACCGGTATTGTTATACAATATTATGTTTGTTTTTCAATAAAGAGTATATTTCTGCTTTGTGCACCTCTTATAGTGTTCTTGTTTACAGGCTTAGCACGTTATCACGGCTGTGTTTGTTCGCAGGAAGAGTTCTCATCCAAAACATTTATGTCCTGTCTCTTTCATTCAACCTTCGCTTGCCATGGGTGGATATTTGAAACCTTTTGCGTAGCTTTTGAATTTAGTCACAACACATACAGTATACAGTATAATCCAGCACATACTGCATTTCAGTTCTGATACGAGGAAAAAAAACAACAACATAGAAACCAGGAAAAAAAGGAAGGCAAAAAATGCACAATAGAATACCAATAGAAATGTATAACGGTTCCTAATGGTATTGTCTTCTAATGGTATTTTCCTGATGGTTTAATACCGCAGTGTAAAATATCCTAATTGTGTGATGTGATAATTCTAGAATTAGAATGTTTTCATGACATTAAATATAATTGTGAGTCTCATTCTAAAATACAAAATGCTTTTGGCTTCTTTACAGCTCTAGGCTGTAGCATCTCTGCATCCCATCGCTTCCATTAGCCTATGCATATATAATAAAGGCTAGGCTACTGTATAGCTTGGGTGGGTAAGGTTTCCTTAACTCTGTCTGAGTAGCCTGCCTGAGCAGCCTAATTTTCAAATAGCCTACATCCTCCTGAATTCTTCAAAAAATGGTTAAAACACATTTTTGGTTTAGTAGGGCTTGGTATATATGCAATATATGCTTATCAGTATATGTTGCTGTAACTCTCTTGACAACCCAGTTACCCAGACATTTAAATACTTCTTTTCCATGAGTGAGTTGTGCTACTGTATACTTCCTTTTGCACTGAAGAAAAGAAATAAACAAAATGTGTGAAATAGGTTCCGTAATTGTTTCTGAAAACCAGAACAGCAAACCAAAACTCTTGCATAATAGTGGGTTAACTGAATATAGTCGCCTTGCAGAGGGGCAGTTTTCACAGGCTAAAATGGCCGCCGGACTGACCGACACAACAGTACCTCTATTCACCACTAGAGTTCACTAATGACCATACAATCACAAATCACAAGCCTGTTCCTACAAGTCAGTGTGCCGCAACTTTGCACAAATGTTCACATATGTGCAGGAACCTTCCATTGTACCGACATGAATTCAGACACAAATGCATACGCTGGTATGCACCCACCCACCCACTCACATAGCCTACTCAAGGCACACGTACACACAGACACACATGCCGGCCAGAATTACATATTATCTCATGAGTGGCCATGCAATTAAAAATTTAAAGGGCAAAATGGAATACTCCATCTCTTGTATTCCTGCAGCGCTGAAAAGCTCTTACTCAAAGCTCTCATTGTTATATTTCCTTCCTTAAAAGGGATAGATTTCCATACATTGTTAATTGTATGCCCTATTTTCATGTTATAAGGAAAAATCCAGGTCATATCAATTGAATATACATGGAAAACCTATCAGAACCTTTTTATTCAAACCGAACCAAGGCGGTTTAAGGTAACACAAAAGAAAAAACCCAATTTTCATCTTTGGCAGCAGAACAAACAACTCCAAAAAGCAGTCTCTTCGATGGTCCATTTATATTTTTGGAGGGGTTGCAATCTGTTTGAGGCAATAGAAATACTCAACAATTGTCTTTTTAAAACACATTTTGTCTAGCAACAAAAAAGATTTCAACATTATACTGTATATCCAGTCAGGTTTACTCCCTACGGCTCACAAGGACATACGTAAAGCTGTCAGTTTCCAAATGCTCACTAACAAATAGGATATGTATGTTATTCAGCCCGTGTTTTTTCCATGGGGGAGAATTGCATTGTCATCAGTATTTCAAGCATCGGAAGATGACCTCTAGGACGTCTAACAGCAGTGGGTAGGGAGGACCAGGGTCTTTTGTCACGGCTTTAAATATCATCCTTTATCACTTCAAAACATCACAGCTTCATTTCAGGGACAAAGGACTCATGCATACGTGAGTGCAATTTGTGTCATTTCACATACTGTACCAAGAAAAAAAGAAATTAAATGACAGGCATAGCTGAAGGCTTGGAGTTGGAGGGGTTGAGAAAACAAAAATAAACACCCCCAACATCAAGCACGAGAAACACGCTTTCATGGAGGCCGCGCCGAGCGTAGTAAACATTTTTTTGTGAGTGGTTTTAAATACATTGGGTGTTGAAAGTTGTATAGTCACAGTCATTAACTTGTACTGTAATTAATCATCTATGAGCAAGCAAGCAGCATTCTGTACACACTTTCAACTTCACATACTGTACAGGAAATATCTTGACGGTTGTAGCACCAATTTGATCTTGTTCAGAAAAGCGACAACATGAATCACCGGGCCCTGGTCTACCCTACTCCACACAGCAACAACATTACTACACAAACAGTCAACATTTTAGTGTGTAGATCGGAAAAAAAAAAGTGAACACAATTCCTACATGTAGATTTTTTTTTCCATAATGTTGCTGCTATAAGTGAAACATACACATCTGCACATAAAAAGTATATATTTATATTTATATAATATATATCCATACTCTATTAACAGTTGTGTCTACCATGAACCTAGTTTTGCCACCCATTTTTGAGAAAAACAAAAACAAAAAAAACAAAACAAAACGAACTGTACTTCAAACATAGAATATTTTACAACACAGAAGTCAACTATTTTTGTACAACTTTGGAGGAAGCAACACTCCAACTTATTATAGTCCCTCCATGTTTTCTTTTTTTATTTAATATTTAATTTTGTATATATGTGTATGTGTATGTGCATGTGTGTGCATGTGCATGTCTGTTTAGGTACCGGTAGAGATAAGTCAGATGTCCCAATAAAACACAGTTTCTAAAAAAACAAAGCATTTACAACCTAGCATGAATAGAACCAATGTCCAAAGATGAAACAGACCTTCTCCTCCAACAGTAACTTCCTGTCCACCTCAACGGGTGAGTTTGGCACGTTTTTTTTATAAACATCAAGCACAGTTCACACAAGTCTTGCGTGTGGATCACAGAAGGATGTCTTGCGTTGCAATTTCAGAGAGATGGCCATCGAAGAACCAAAGCGATTTGTAAGAAACAGCATGTAACGAGATGAGCTAGTAAAACACTGTAAAAAAACCTTTACAGATTCAGCTCCCCTTTCCCCGGCGGTTTGGGCCATTGTGTTCGTTGTATCGCCTGCAGTCCCGTGTTCTGTTGGGCTGTTGGAGCTGCGAGCAATACCTTCCGCTTCAAGTCCCGCCATAACATCTTAGTGACGTGTGGGGGATTGTTTTGCCGGGTAGAGGTTGGCGGTGTGGATACTGCTTTGCGGGCATGGCAGCAAGTGAGCAAGACCGGCCTACGGGAATTTAGTGCAATGTACAATAGCCTACATGATGTCTCCATAATGTACACCAAATACTACACAACAAGATTCCAGAATTTAAAAAGTAGAAGCCGAAAAAATAAGAAGAGAAAAACTGTTACAAATGACGAAACCTCGAAGCATATATTTGCCCACAGGGGGGTAACGCCACGCTAAAG
Organism: Speoplatyrhinus poulsoni; assembly: GCA_025447795.1. Classification (NCBI taxonomy): domain Eukaryota; kingdom Metazoa; phylum Chordata; class Actinopteri; order Percopsiformes; family Amblyopsidae; genus Speoplatyrhinus; species Speoplatyrhinus poulsoni. The sequence goes on along the minus strand of JAOEGT010000009.1, from coordinate 720,576 downwards.
GCATAGAGAAAGGAACAATTTGTGACAGACAACTATGTCCTATAGCTGAATGTTGTGCTTCACATAAAAGCCACCTCACTATGTCACATATTTACATTCCCCGCTCTTGCGTGACCTGCGAAACATTCTGGTCGCTCTCCGAATAGTCTGACACCTCAGCGCTGCATAAGAGTCCTTCTGCATTCTGTATTTACTTTTCCTTCAATGTCCATCTATATGATACATCCAACTCTCTCTCTCTCTCTCTCTCTCTCTCTCTCTCTCTCTCTCTCTCTCTCCCTCTCACTCTATCTCCTAGCCCTACATTCCAAGACTCGTTCATCCCAGCTTTTCTTGCTACATTATTTCTCAGCAGACCTTCCAAAGCCGACCGTCTCACTCGCTGACCCGAAAAAAAAAAAAAAAAAGTGAGAAAAAAAGAAAGCATTTTGAAAGCGGTCATGTGTGGTTGGTGTGGCGTGCATGCACATGCATGGCTGTCCCCCAACCCACCACCACTGCCCCCCGGGGTCCTTCCACCGCTTCCTGCTACCTTGTTCCCAGCTGTGTGGGGGAGACGGCCTCGCCCCCACCCACCTCCCCCGGCCCTCCACCCTACACCCAGGAGTCCGGTGAGGCTGGGTAGTGGCTGGTCTCGTAGTTGAGCTCGCTGTAGGGCCGCGACGCCGAGTAAAAGTCCACATAGTTGCCCGTGGACTTGAGGCCTTGAAGGTGCATGTTGAGGTCGCCCTGTGGGGGGCGCCCGCCCGCGTGCACTTGGTCCTCATAGAAGGCCTGCTCCTCGTAGACACCGCCGCCGGGCGGAGGAGGGTTCTGGAAGGGCGGGTACGGCTCTGACGGCAAGCCCTGCGACGACACCTGGGAGGCCGGGAAACAGGTGAACAACACAGGTGAACATTATTTCCACCGATGTCTCCAGAGAAGCTATAACGCTGCCTTTATGATTCAGCCTCAATCTGTAACATGGCGGCTTTTACTCAAACGCAAATGTGATGAGCCAAAGTTGGCATTGTTATTCCTTCTCTCTCTCTCCCCAAAATATTCAATATAATAGTGTCTAAAATATCAACCAGATCTAGGTAATTTTACACTATGAAAAGTCACTAGAGGTCTAACTTTTGTAGAACTATAGTGTCTATAAAAGACATTTTACCTTATTATTTGTCCATTTATGTTTTCAATATTACCAATGCTTTAAACATCTAAATATACAGTATGGACCCTATGAGATGAAGATGAGATAATGTATGTTTCTCCCCTCCTGCTGCAGGAGAAGCCTTTCTAAGGGAAACACTGTTTGTTGTCATTGTGTAAAACCCCTTCATCACTCACCAATCTGCTATTGTTCTGCGCCCATTTAAACCAAAACAGCGCACAATGTCCCAGCATTAACATTACATTATAACAAGCTTAAAAATGCTTTCTTAACCAGCTCCACAATTACTATTACTCCTCCTTCATTGCACAATACAGGAGACGCAAATTACTGCTTCACACATCAAAGCATGTCCACACACCTCTAAAAGCAAGATGATGAAGGAGAGCCAGAGAGCATCGTGCTCCCTAATGTAATTAGACAGCATCCCTTTTTTAAAAGGGCTACAGGAAAGAGAAGGAAATAAATGAGGGAAAGACTAAAAAAAAAAAAAAAAACAGACTTTCCGGCACATCAACTGCTACATTAGACAGTAACTATATATCCCACCGTGATAGCTGCAATTGTTGCATGTGCAAGTGCCTCCCATGATATTAATAGAAAGTGTTTGTAGACAATAGTTAGGTTTACATCCACCTGCATGTATTTACATTCTGAAGAAACCTCGAATAGAAACCCCAGAAACACCACATATGTCCAAGACATTTTTACGTTGAACTGTATCAATAAAGACATGAAGCGATGAAGGCAACCATGGAAACCATATTTATGAATGAAAGATTATTTTAAAATCCACATATAATTTGCCAAACATTTCAATGGAAGCACACCAGGTGGAAGCCGATGAGGCTGTGCGCATCATTTAATGCATCCTGAGCTCACACAACACCTCGCACCGATAGTTGTGATCTGTGGCGCCATCCTACCTGGTTATATTTGAGCTCATCAGTAGGGGACACGTAGGCTCCTCTGTGCAGCGTGGATGACCCTCCAGAGATTTGTCCTGCAGAGGCACAGAGCCAACAAGACAAGTGTTACAGTGCAACAGGAGATTTGTCCTGCAGAGGCACAGAGCCAACAAGACAAGCGTTACAGTGCAACAGGAGCCATGCAGGGGTTCTCAGTATGTGGGTTGGGACCCTCCAAGAGATCTCATGATGCTTAAGATAAAAATCATCAGCACAGATATAAAACTAAACTCATGACTAATTATACTATTATCTTAAAATCTAACATCTGTAATTGTGTTCATGGTTGTTTATATATGTTTTATTGCTATATATTATGATACTATGCTATTAGTAGTAGAGCTTGCACGTGTGTGTAACATCGTCTTATATGATAGCTGCAACTAATGTGTGTGTGTGTGTGTGTGTGTGTGTGCGTGTGCGTGTGCGTGTGTGTGTGTGTGTGTGCGTGCGTGCGTACGTGCGCGTGTGTGTACTGTATGGTGAATGTAATGCCGACCTGCCATGGCGTCCTTCCTGGAAGTGTGCTCTCCCTTGTTGCTGTGGTAACCGGCGTTGCCCGTCGCTTCGTAATCCGTCTTCCTCTCCTTCAACACCAGCATCTCTCGCGGGGAGGCGGGCGCGCTCGCTGCACGCGCACGCACGCACACACACACACGCACACACACAACATCACAGCATCACAACATCACAACACAATCAGTGAGTTCCTAAATCGGCAATAAATGAAGAGGAGGCTTTTGGGAGTGTTTCTATTGGTTTACTATCTACTACAGGTTCAGCCGCCACAGCCGCAGCCCTCCATTTCCCATTATTCTAACGCATCGGCCCGCTTCCATGTGCACGTACAGGGAGTTAAGGAGAGACTGGGCCCCGAGTTGGGTAAAGCTTCGCCC
>JAOEGT010000009.1:692084-708501 GCA_025447795.1 Speoplatyrhinus poulsoni | reverse complement strand
GAGAGAGAGAGAGAGAGAGAGAGAGAGAGAGAGAGAGACAGAGAGGGAGAGAGAGAGAGAGAGAGAGAGAGAGAGAGACAGAGAGTGACAGAGAGGGAGAGACAGAGAGAGGGAGGTCTTTCCACAGGCTCCGTTCCAGATGTCGTCGTGTCTCTTCATTGTGGTCGTCTGTGGAGGGGGCGGGGCCGGGGCGCCTGATTGATAGATGTTCATTGAGAGGACCCAGGGGAGTGTGTATATAGCGGTGGACGGGGGGGGTGGCGGCCCGTAGACGAGGGCAAACAAGTGTGTGTGTGTGTGTGTGTGCGTGCGTGCGTGCGTGCGTGCGTGCGTGGTGTGTGCGTGTGTGTGTGTGTGCGTGCAAGAATAGAAGGTGAGAGGTCTTGAGCGCACAGAGCCTCGCGACTGTAGACCACATTAATCATGGTGTGCGCGCGTGCACGTGCGTGTGTAGGAGGGGGGTGCGGAGACTGGGTGCACTTGACTGCTCCTATCAATTTCACTCTTCCCATTGGCTGTTCTCCTTCACCTGCCCCCCCTCCCCCCCGGTGTGATGGACTGCTGAGGGCCTAATGAGGTCCCACCCTCCCCGTCGGCTTTGCGATGACTGTGTTGAGAGTGTGTGTGTGTGTGTGAGAGAGAGGGAGAGAGGAAGCAGGAGGAGGGAAAGGTGACAGGTTGGTTATCTACTTGGCGTCACGCGTTTGCCTTTTAGCGCTGCTCCTCTCCTCCTCCTCTACTCCTCCTCCTCCTGCTGCTAGCTCCTTCCCCCTCCTTGACTCTCCTCATCCTCCAAGTGACGTCCAGGTGTCTGCCTGGGTGGGTGTCTGTCTGCCTGTCTGCCTGCCTGCCTGCCTGCCTGGTTGTCTGCCTTGTTGTCTGCCTGCTTGTCTGCCTGCTTGTCTGCCTGCTTGTCTGCCTGCCTGTCTGCCTGCCTGTCTGCCTGCCTTGTTGTCTGCCTGCTTGTCTGCCTGCTTGTCTGCCTGCCTGGGTGTCTTTCCTGGAGGAAACGCTGGCAACCTAATGGGCAGAGTGCAGAGACCCAGAGAGAGAGAGAGACCCAGAGAGAGAGAGAGACCCAGAGAGAGAGAGACCCAGAGAGACCCAGAGAGAGAGCAAGCATGCATGCAAGACTGAATACAGGTTAATAGGAGAGAACAAGTTCCAAAGTGACACGGTTATTCAGAGTTGCAGCTTTTGTTTGAAGATCTATTCTGTGTATATGGGCAGGGGCATCGATTGGCTTCCTGGTCCATTATTGTAACTCAGGCACAAAGTGTATGTGCGTGAGCATGTTGATCGGGGGAGTTGAAGCTGTTGTTTGACACTTTTCCTATGATCAAAGAGGACCAGTGGTAAGGATGGCTTCTGGCACAATGGGGGTCTGTGGGCCTGTGCTATTGCTATTGCCGGGTGCTTCAAGTACCAGTCACATTCCGTGGGATAGCGTGTGTGTGTGCGTGTGTGCGTGTGTGTGTGTGTGTGTGTGTGTGCGCGTGTCTGCACCATGTTCACCAGCAAAGACAGGAACTGCTGTGACTACGACTAAGCGCTATTTATCATCATTACGAATGTCCAGTAATACAGGGACAGGGAAAACATATTCCTGTGCTCTTATGACTGCACAGCTTGGTGTACACAGCCTACATTGGCTGCATGCCTCCCAGCCCAATCATTTCTAGTCTATATACAACCCATTCAAATATACCATACTGCTGCCATGGAGCATAGCAGAGCTCAGCTCCAGTGTTGACATTTAAACCCACAGCTGCATTTGTCTTCATCATTAACTTACATTGGTCTTCATATCTTTGCCTTACATTGGTCTTTGCCCAAATGTACCAGAAAGAACACACGCGTGTGTGTGTGTGTGTGTGCGTGTGTGTGCGCGTGTGTGTGCGTGTGTGCGTGAATGTGTGTGTGCGCGTGTTCAAAGTGAAAAGGGCAGAGTATAGGCTGGGCTCAGTAAGATGGGCCCGGTGTTTGCGCGAATGCGCGTATCAAAACAGCAGCGGTCTGGAGACAATGCGCGGTGCGATAAAAGGTCAAATCTGATCTAATTGGAGCCTTGATCTTTTCCAATGTTAACACTTGATGCTATATTCTCCATTCTCCTGCTCTGTCAATGCCCCGAAAGCAACACAGGAGGACAGAAGGAGCATGAAAGAGAAAAGAGGAGGAGTGGGGGAGTAGGAGGATAGAGTAAAACAATGAATAATACCCCAGGTACTTTTCTGAGCGAAACTCAGGAAATCACACTGCTTAAAATAGTTTAGTAATAGAGTCCAACTGCCGCAGGCCTTTTCAGGCTTTACTTATGCATGGGGTTATTTGGTTACTAGCAAAGACATGAGCTGCCAGCATGTCTCAATGGTTAGCAACGCTCCAACCTGATCCATCTTGAACACATGAACAAACAGAATGGGGCTATTGGACTGATTGACATAATAGGACTCGTTTTGGCGCACATATATATAAACCCTCCCCAAATGCAGGTATTACAAGCTTGTTAACCAAGCAGTGATCCACCTGAACAATAAACAACATTGTGGCAACAGTAACTACAGTATGTTATCGAGCCTATGGAAAAGAAGGGGGGTGGGGGTGAAAACTCTATAAATGATGAACGCATTAGGTTCTCACGCACGCGCGCACACACACACACACACACACCTACCTAAAAACCTCTGCTTGAGTGAGTTCTATTCAACCATCAAGGGATCAATACCATCCCAGTGGTGAGAAGATTAGTCTTCACCTCCCCCCCCCATCACCACCACCACCACCACCACCCACATGAATGGAGTCAATAGAGCTACGGGTGGGATATTAAAAGTCTCTGGCCAAGAAAGCCTTTCCCATTTTTATGAAGACGTCGGAGGGCTACGGCAAGATGGAAGCCCTGGGAGCGCCTGACACCCTGTCAGCACGCTGCTAAATTACTGCTATGTCTTTTTTGAAGGCAATGTTTTTCTAAATGAATGCCGATGCTTAATCCGGCAATGTAACCAGAACCCACCCCCCTCCTTTTCATCCCGTACCCAAACCACACACACACAGAAGTAACATTTGGACTACTGCGTGTGGCTGGACTAGACATGAAAGTCTCCCTACGCTGCTTCATTACAAAAAGCTTTAGCATCACACCAAAATTATGTTTGACTTGTTTGCCATTTCTCTGGTTCGTCAATGAACACCAGCTGTGTGACCATTAGAACCCATACCAGAATTCTTCCATCCAGGCATTTTACTTTGAAATGATGCACTGAATAGAATTTGATGGAACAAACCAGAATGCTTTCTTACAGGCATTTTACTTTGAAATGATGCACTGAATAGAATTAGATGGAACAGCATTTGTATCTAATGAATAGCATTACGAAGCCAGAAGTCTTCAACAAAAAAAGTAGAAGAAAAACATCTGAATTCACACAAGAATCCATTCATGACAAAGGAGCCATAACCTGAGATGCTTCCTTAATATATTTGGTGTATTTTCAACAATACAAGTTGTCTTCTTTCTCTACTCCTGGGGGTTCCCCTCCTGCTGAGCAACTAGCTACAAACCCTGCCTTCATTTGTGCAGAAATATGTTATATGTGAACCCGGGCTTTGCACAGGGTGACATATTCAAAATGCTCACTCTGCAGAAATTGTTATTTGTAGCCTACTGTACATTTATCTAAAGATGTTGACCCTATACTCCATCTCTGTCACGCACACACAGAATGTAAACATGGATGCAGCCCAATAACCGGTCTGAATAAAAATAAAAATAAAAGAATGCACGTGGAAGAACTTTTGAAATTAATTGAAGACTATACTCTGTCTGTGTATCTAATGTGCCATGGTATCCATTAATGCACTGTATAGCATATGTCACATTTGTAATTCAAATGTAAAAATGAAACTGCATTTAAAACCAACATTGGCTACATACTGTATGCGAGACAAACAATGAATGGGGTTCAGTTGGTGAAAGCATGCCAAGGTAGCAAATACGCCACTGACCGTCAACCCGATTTGTCTTTGTTTTGCATTACATCTCTCTCTCTTTATCTCACTCATATTTGTTAGGCAATTACAACTAAACGAGGGCTTAATAAGCCTGTCTGCAAGCCTAAACCACATCTTTAAATGGGCCAGCACTCCCTCACATAGCCATGGACAGGAGCCAAATGTCTTCAGATGTGACATAAAACACTCACACAGTCAATAGGAGACAGGTGTGCACCAGTGCAATAGCCTATACGCTATGGCAGGCTTGAAGGACAAGGCCGCCATTGATCAACACTCACTGGAAATTGGACTTTTTCCACCCAAGAACCAGTGTATCAAATAGGCAAAAAAAAAGGTTAATAAAAAAAGAAACAACTTTGCAAGATCACATCTAGCACAATGTATTTAATATGCGTGTATACTTCTACTGACACACCTGCATCCATGTGTATGGTTACATGTGTGGCAGTATAAGAGGTCAGTGGAGGGGGTGACAGAGTACTCTAAGCTAAAGTCACTAATAATTCAGAGCTACTTTTCAGTTGACACAAAACTTACAGCAAAACTCTAAACGGTAGACAACTTGCATGGCCGAATTTACGTTTTAGTGTGCTTAGGCCACGGTAAAACAAAAGGCACATGGGTTACCTTACATGTACGTACCTTTAACTTAAGTTAAAGCAGGAGGAGCTAACACTGCTATGCAAACGTGTTACATTAATTCAGCGCTGTGCCTCCAGCTTTGTCTACATGCTCTCCTTTGGTCAAAGCCGAACTGATGGCTTCAGACCAACCACCCACATGGTCACCTTGCTCCCTACAGATGAAGTGTTAGAACTATGATGTCCGATTAATAACTATATATAACCTGCAATCTCTCTGACACACTGACACACACACACATGTTCCTTTGATGAATACAACAGCCAAGCGCATCTTAATGACCTCATCCTTCACAAGCCTCTCAGAGCTAAAAAGAGTGAAGGGACCATTTGTTTTACTGATTTTATGTTTTTGAGCACAGTGGGCATGGAATTAATCACGTTGATTAAATATTGTCTGTCTGTGCGCACCGTCAAACGACAGCAGACAGAATCTATGCATGGCTGCATGTGCATTTTAAGTGGAGGGCTTGAATGAGCGGTGTCCAGAATACAAATAGATAGGGAGAGATAAATCACTGATAGTTGAACGATACTATTTTGGGGCAAAATTCGTGTCCAAGTAACAAACTAATTATCGCTAAAGGGTGAGGGTGAAGAAATAACATTTTCTTCTCACAAAAGCCGTGTTGCTAACGGTTTGCTAGCATGGTGTAAATTGCTTTGAGAGCTCAGTCCAAAGACTCAACAAAGAAGAGAGAACAGTGCGGCAACTACAGCCCGACAGACCTAATTACATTTGTGTAATGGCATGCGCAGTAGCAAATTCGGCTAGCTAGACAGTTCCACTAGTGACTAAAACGTGGCTCTTTATGGTTGACGCTTAGCGAGTTTTGTCATTGCAAACACAGCAGAGATGCAAAGTGAGAAAACTCAATGAATGTACATTGTTCTTTCAACCCATGCATCACATCCCACTCCCCAACGAAGCAGTCGCTAATCTTCTCACTCGAAGAAGAAGAAGAAGAAGCGGCTGAGATCAATGATCTCTATACTTTATGCGGCAGTAAAACTGAAGTCACACTTTGTGGTGGAACCTTCATGGCATGAAGCAGCGGGGGAGGAAAATTACATGATGTGAATAAAAGCAGCAACAGATAAACGAGCCGAGCAAGGAGACTTAAATGAGAAATAAATCGTAAAGGGAACAAAAACACGGCAGAACAAATATCAAACATCTGTCAACAACAAAGCGAAGGTAAAAATGTTTGCGCAAAACAAAAAAAAAATGCTTAGAGGAAACGGAAGTTTAAAAGCCGCCTGCCTGTGTATTATCGAAATCCGCTTGAGCAACTACAATGTCCGTCAATGCATTGAAAGTTTACTAACTTTTTCCCAGCAGGAAACCCTCCCCCCAAAAATCACGCACACACACACACACTCACTCAAACAAACAACACACACGTATGCACATTCTGCCCAGGAAACTGCTTGCGAGGAAATACCTCCCCCACTTTCAACCACACACATACACACTTGGAAACTGCCACAGTAGTTTACAGGAAATCATAAATGAACAGTGGAATTGATCAAAGAATGTGCTGAATTCGCAGCCGCGGAGCAGGGGAGACACAAACACGGAAGGGCCCGTGGTTTTAACATCCACCCTCTACCTCCCGACACAACGCGCATTTTGAGAGGGCGGTTGAATAACCATAGAAGAAGGCCTCGTCATGCTGAAATATTAAAACACCGCAGACAGCCTCCTTAAGAGTTTTGCGCCTTCCGAGTTGCCGTCCCGTGTAGCCTAAACCCCGTTCAACTCTGCTGCCTCCTCATTGTCGAAATCGCTGGTGCTTCAAAGACATCGGGGACCCATTACTGATTTATGGAAAACCGCGGAGAAGCTTGTAACACACACATACACGTGTGTGTGTGTGTGCGCGCGCGCGCGCGTGTGTAGGTACATATTCATAGACACACACAGTCCCTCCCCAGTACCCCAACCCCCCTTCTGTGAACAAGGGCTTTTTCTACAGCTGGGTAACAAAGCATGACCCAATAATCCTAAAGCTTTACTCAAAACTAAAGACCCCCCCCTCCCCTCTCTTCCTTTCCCCCTCCCCTCTCTGAGGACTTTATAAGGCTCTAGCGAAGGGCTTCCAGGCACACATGCATCTCTCTGTATGTGTGCAGGGGGGATAAGGGGTTTACAAACACACGGGCACACTTAGCTTTGATTATTCTAATTATGACTTGGAGCCGGGAGCGGATTATTATGAACACATGGGCCAACGGGCCGTTGATGAGCTCACGTCATTTCGACCCGGCAACATTGCCGTTGCATGGCGGAAGGGCTCGGGGAGCCCTACCGCGGTAAAAGAACAAGAACATATGTTTAACACATTCACGTTGTTTGACGACTATATTGGATATTTCAAAGTGCATATAGGGAGTTAAAATCTGGCTACCGTGTCTGTTAAGTACATTCTGTTTGGGACCAAAGCTTTGCCACACCACATTAATTGTTGTGTTTTCACGACGACACAGTGCACTGTGTGCCAGCGTCACAACTTCACATACACTAACCTCATTCTAAACTGTGACCCAGACACTCATGCACTAACCTCATTCTAAACTGTGACCCAGACACTGAATATATTAAGTTTGACAGAGTAGAAAATCCAATCACTGATTACGGTCCTAAAATACCAGATCCTATTAGTAACACACACACATACTTTTCCTAGAAAACATAGCCAAATCAAGCTTTTGCTGCATACCTCGTTGGTTTAGAGGATTCTGGACACACACCGTTCATTAACAATAACACAGTCGTATGTTATGGCGATTGAAACCAGGGGGTACAATTTTGGCAAAACATGAGAACTTACCACCAGACTATTTTTGTTCTCAGTATTAAACATCAACCTAAACTCTATATATATGTGTGTGTGTGTGTGTGTGTGTGCGCGTGTGCACGTGTGCACGTGTGCATGTGTGACTAGCCCAGAACTGTCAGTCTTTAAGGAGACACTGTGACATTGGTGAGCATGTTAAGCTGTCCACAGCCAGTGAGGCTCTATATAGGCTACACAGTGAGCAACATATGAATGCAAAGGAATGCTGTGCCTAATAGGTATCTCAGGGTATTGTTTGCCAAAATTGCTTTTAGAGCACTGCTAAAGCAGTGGTGGATATATAAAGGTCTTCATGAGAGCCCAGGTTCAAATGTCTACATGGCTGCAGGGAGTATTCACATACCAACTCAAACATGAAAAGTTACTTCTAGCCACACTGTTGGTCCTATTTGAATGGGCCTTGCTGTCTTCATTTACAGAGGGCCATAATGTGTGCAGACAGGCCAATATCCGTTTAAAATAAATTCCTGAGACATCTTTTTGATAGTACATAAGACTTTAAATTACTGCTGTTATAACTATTGGTTTATGGCGTGTGCTGATTTCTGTTGCTGGCTCCTCCACACTCATGCTAAATGTAAACACTTGCACAAAACAATGTTCAACAAATTGAAACTATGTTCCTGTTAATTGATTAATCGTAGTGTAATTCACTAAGTGTTTGATTTGTGACCAATGAGTCAATAAGCAAATCTCGCAGTAACTGGTTCCTGTTGTCTCCGAACTATAGCAAACAAGCCAGCCCTCATATCTCTCTTGTCTCGGAGCCGGATAACCCGTCTCACCCTCTGGTGACTGTTGACTGAAAGACAAAGCCCTGTGCCTGACTGACCTTGAGGGAGATTGGAAACAATTCACCAGTGAGGCAGGTAAGACTGGAAGTGTTTGCGTGTCTGTGTCAATCTTAACCGTTTAAACTGAAATCAAATATTGTGATGTGGTTTAAGCTGCTACACAGCCCGGTCACTCTTAAATGGAAAATGATCTACATTTGAATGCTGGCCATAAACAAGTCTGTATTCATCAAGTCAGTCCAAAAGACAACGCCACACCTGTAAAAGAGACCACAGCTTGCACATATAACACAGGGATGTGTACAAAAGGGCAAATTTGACAAAGCCGGCGTACATTTTTTCCCAGTACATGGAATGATTTTAAATTCATAAGTTGTTAATAGCATATTATGATACATATATACATGTATTTGAACTATCTAGAGCTATAGAAAGTTGAAGCAATACATACAAAACAATATAGGCAACAATATATAGTGAGTATAGCCTAGTAGTAGGCCTACCACAACTAGATGTTAGCAGATAGCATAGTCTTATGAACCTTTAAACGACAGGGTATACCCAACATAATAGCCTAACCATATGCTCTACAAAAAAAGAGCCCTCACGGAAACCATAAAAGGTTCGTTTTGAATGTTCGCTGGCTAAAGCAAAATTCCGTTCTGAGGTGTTTGGGCTTGTTTAGTAGATGTTTGGACTAAAGAAAAAGCAAACAACAGAAATTCAACGGTGATAAAGCATTGCGAAATGGCCTTTGTTTGAAAACAGCCCTCAGTAGTGGCTTTTCATCACCAATCGCCCTGGTGGAAATGCGAGACCGTTATCGATCATTTGAACTGGGGAGCTATAGTGTTACGCGCGACAGAGGGGCTGCAGACAAACGTTGTGCTTCCGATCACAAATAGGACAATCTAATGATATTTAAAGTGGCCAGAGGGAACTTGGATGATAAAACGCCCAAACTAGCGCCGTCACAAGCGTCGTTTTAACACGCCAGCAATTATTTTCCACGCTGGTGGCTACGGGCTCTTTGTCCTGTCCAGTAGCAAATAAACAAAAGATATGGGGGTTTATCAAATCGGATTAACGTCGGATATATCATAGAGACCCAATTGCTGACTTAGTTCCTGGAGTAAATCACCCTCGACTGGTTATATTGTCGTAAAAATGACTTCTGCGGCGCGGAATTTATGCATAAATGACGCTATAACGTTAGATCTATTGTATGCGCGGCTGTCACTCACCCCTCCTCCTCCCCCTTTTCAGCGCACTGAAAGGAAATTGGAGGCTGTAGGAAAAATATCAGCCGGACATTCTAGATACCACCACGTGATAATCGGCAGTAGTCGAAGGTCAAACGAACTCGCCTTCGACTACTTTCGCTAATCACGTGGCATCACCAAGGGTGTCCGTGTACCGTTTCCCGTATGCAGTAGCCTGCTCCAGCCAGTCAAGTAGCCTGCCAAAAGTGCTGATAGTTGTCAGCCAGCTTTCCCGTCTCGTCAACAGAATGCAAAGCAACGCAAAGCTCCCACCATACATAAGTCAGATACTAAAATATACTAGCTCAGATCCAAAGTGTAATGAATAGCCACAATAGGCAACCCGACTGTCAGCCCTTTAATTTTTAAACAGCAGCTGGTAGGCTTAGCCTCGGTTTTCATAGCTAGGCTATAGGACAGGAAGCTCCGAATTGGGCAACAAAGCCAAAGCTGCTGTAATTTCTCACGCACATACATAGCCTACAATATAAAAGCAAACCATTAGTGTTTGTTTACTTTATAAAACACGACCTTATTATAATTTCCGCGTTGGTTATGAAAAACTTCTATCCACCATTCCCAGAAATGATCCATCGAAAAGACTTGAAAGCCATCCAAAGTGTGTGCCGAAGTGCTGCGCTTTCATTTTTTTTTTTTTGGGGCAAAACCCTGTCTCACTTACCGACTTGCAAAACGTTTTCCACACAGCCGGTCTCCAGTAGCCGAATGCCACGGCGAAAAGGAAGTCCGTCTCCCGTTCCCACTGTTCCGACTGTCCCTGTCGCAGCAGTGGAGCCAGCGGTAGATCCTCCACCTCCACCGCCACTAGCAGCGGATCCGGACCCCGTACCTCCTGATCCAGTCGCAGCCGACGACGGACCCTCTTCGCCGGCCACTCGGCACTGAAACGAAGAGTACATACATATTTCCTTTTCGTTGCGGGGAAACGACCAGTACACGATACGACGCTGGACGGGCTCCGGGATCCGCTCAAAGCGCTCCTCGACTCTCTCGAAGGCCCATTTCTCCGCCACTGCTTTAGCAGCGCAATCCAAAAGCGATTCCGGCGAGCGATATCGAGAGTTCGGGAATCCGCTGCCGTGTCCGGGCCCCGGCCCGGGACCTCTCGGAGCGGGGCGCAAGCACGGTCGCTTGCTGGCCGGGGGTAAGGAGAGATGATGAGGCGGCTGTTCCCTGCGTCCTTCCGCCATGGCGAGCCGATAAACACTGAACGAGCGAAAGCACGGACAACCGAGCAGCCACAGGAAACAAACTGCACAGACTAGAGAGGGGAAGGGAAGGGAAGGGTGGGGGGGGCGGTGTGTGTGTGTGTGTGTGCGTGTGTGTGGAGGGGGCTACATTGATAGGAGGTGGAGGGGTGTGGAGGAAGGGGTGTTACTACGTCACCAAACCATACAATAACAAAACACTCCCCAATCAGGTATGACAGCCAGGGCCCATTATCAGTTTGTTTTCACTCTGATTGAACGAGTCACTCCTCGACAACATAACTACGACGATGATCATACAAAATTCAAATATAGACGAATGAAAGCAAATAAACATTTAACCTCTCAACATAGCTAGAATTTTTCCCATTCTCCACACCATCGACGTTTTTAAAGCCAGTTGATGATAAAGATCAAAACCGCTGGCGATGAATAACAAAGCGACTGCAAATTAGATTAACACCATAATGTTGCCTGCTATACATACCAATTATCCCAAGTCGCAAATACACATCATGTGAATGGACAAACTTTGAATATAATTGCTCTTTTAGAGAGCAGGAAACGTGAAAATAAGGCCACCAATCAGACTATTTTGCGTCTATAAAGCTAATTCAATTTCTCGTTCTTCTTAAGACAGCATTGTGAAAAAAAATTGTTATTTCTGTTTTGAGTTTGTGTAAAATATTGTGTGTCTTTAACGCATTATCATAAAACAGAAAAAATCAAATAGGAAAAAATATAAGCTTTGAAAATATATCGAAATGTGTGTCTGCACAGCTTGCAGTGAAATATAGCATACGCGGTCGTCTTTTTGTGATTCTCCAGTTTGTCACACTGTTGTGATTCAAATGTAATATTCTGGATTATAGGGGCATTGGTATTTTATCCACACAAATACATTCCACACACACACACGCACACACGCACACGCAGACACACACACACACACACACACACACGAACACACGAGCGCACACGCTCACACACACATACATACACACACACATACACATGCACACACCCATTCACCTACTAGTGAAAATATTAGCCTTTTGCCAGATAGGTCTACAAAGCAAAAATGTTCTTCTCTTCTGTTCGATTCTCTTTTGTTCTCTTGTATTTTAACTGCTTAGTGTTTACTCGTTGTAGTTAATCGATGTGTATGAGTTTACGCATACTTTGCATATATGTAATACCAAAAACAATCAGATTAAAAATTAACGGTATATCAGTCTTTCTGGAGAAACACTTCTCCATTCAATGCCATGGAGTACTGCACATTGGAAACACATAAGGCTATAGGATATTGTTGTGTATTGCGATCTGCACCACTTTGTTTGTGTTCCAGGACTGTATAAAAACACCAGTTTCTCTTCTATATTTTATTTTTTGTTGTTGTAGATATTAACTGAATCTTACATGTATATTAGCAGCATACAGACTACCTTGGTGTGTATTCATTGGCCAGAAGAGGCAGTTATACCATATAACAGGATGTGTGTATGTGTTTATGTGCATTACCCATCATGTCAGACTCAGACTCACAAACAACAGGGAATCACTTTGGGCTGAGGACAGTTTGACAGGCATACATTCTGCTCAGATATTATACATAATACTGCATTAAGGATATATATTTCTAGTAGGGTATGAAAGCACTGATAACATCAAATATTACAGAGTTTTGTCAGTATTTGCTTTCAGACATGGGCAGGGTCTTTGCCATCACATACAAACACACTTTGTATGCGTTAATACAGTATACGCCTGTAGTTCAATGTTATTATGGCACTGCGTGATGGAAACAATCTCAATGACAAAAAAAAGTGTTTAACAGTGTGTTTCAAAGAATCAGGGTGAATGTCAGAGTAAAAAAAAAAAGATCTGTCTTTCTTCAAAATTCCTCTAAAAGTAATCTCTTGGGGACAGAGTGATAGAGACAATATCAATGACCTCTCAGGTCCCTATTCTTTGTGTAACACGGAAATACCTCAAAGGAATCCTTCCCCCTGCATAATTATATTGAACAATAGGCCCAACCAAATGGAGGATGCAACCCGTTACTATGGAAATGATTATGATGGATGCGCAAATAGACAGGGCAGGTAATTGGAAAAAGATTGATAGGGTAACAGGGTGATTGTGAGAGTGTGTGTATGTGTGCGTGTGTGCGTGTGTGTGTGTGTGTGTGTGTGAGAGAGAGAGAGAGGGAGGGAGGGAGAGATAAAGGAAAAATGTACAAGGCAGTGGGGGAGTGAAGTACTATTACATTCGATCACAGCTGGATTTACAATCATATATAATGATGCATCCGCTAACTGATAATCAGGTCAATAAATGTCCTCACTTTCTCATCCTAATTCTCTTTTCTATTTTGACTCTGTTTAGTATCTGTTGCTCTTATTCTTTCTTTATTTCCTTCTTTCCTTCCTTGATATGGAATATTGAGGATAAGTTGTATTTTTACTTGTGTGTTACATGAATGCGTGACGGCTTTAAATATTTAAATCCAATTTGTTCACAAATTGTCAATTCTTTCTTCTACCATTCTTCATTAACTCACGACATTTAAGCTCTGTCAAGTGTTCTCACAATACTGTACAAAACCATTTTAAAGATATTTTACTGTTGCTTGCTTCTGTTGTTGCTCGCTCGCTCGCTCGCTCGCATGCTTAAATTCAGTTACAGGATGATGGCATTGCATTATTGAAGCCCTTTACACTTACAGGACATGTATTTAAACACACAATTAGCTCTGACCACATATCGTACGTGCTGTATTGAAAGAGAAAACAAAATAGAAGCTATCATTCTCACTCCATAGTGAGAAATATGTATGTGTACAGACAACAGTTTTCTATCTAAAGGGGCCAGCAGAACAATTGTAAAAGGGATTTGTCACAAAAGCAATAACACTGGCCTATATCACATCTCTAACATAAATATAATAAAGAGTGTCTAGACACATAACGCTTGTCTCATAGTATCATGCTAATCAACGGGCTGGCTAACAGGAAGAAGGTATTCGTCCCATATTCTCACTATACATTGGTTGCTCTATGCTTGATTGAGCTACAATAGAAAGAAACATACTGTATCTATACTTCAACACACTCTCTCTCTCTCCCTCTCCCTCTCTCTATCTTTCTCTCTCTCTCTCTCTCTGAAACTATGATAGTTTTAGCCAATCCAAGATAGCGTCATAAGGAAAGCTTCCTGTTTCTTTTTCTATAAAGGCCAATGACACTTGGTATTTGCAGACATCCAATTCTGCCAGCAATTCCATCCAAATCATCTTTTCTCATGATACCTTTTTCTATTACACAACTCAGTGTGATTGACATTGATTTTGTCTCACTCAATGTTGACATGGCGGGCTTTGTCAAAGTTGAAACTGCCTTTCTCCCTTCCATTCAATCTTAAGGTCGGACATGTTGAAGTATATCCCCATTTTATATTCACTTGAGAAGATGTAAAGGTAAACCACTGTAAATCTAAAACCATAAATGTTTTTCACAAACGTTTGCATTTCAACCCGCAAGTTTAATGTTTAGCAAGTAAGGCAACATTATCTGCTTATACACCCTTCAAATATCTACACGGATGCAATACTTTTTTTCTTCTTCATGATTTGTCCTAAACTAAAAATAAATAAAAAATAAAAACAAATATGATTGTGTGATTACAATGTACCTCACATATTTTCATATCCAGATCTTATAAAAAGGTCTAGATATGGATAATCTTACACTGATCATTGATGCTGATTAATTATTCTCATTTGGCATATAAAACACCTCAACACCTCTGTGTTATTCAGTGTGAAACGTCTGCGTTTTGCAAAATTATCATTTGCAAGCATCTTTTGCTTAGCTATACGCTTATGTTAAACATTTAGGCAAACCACTGTTTTCAGAAACCCATATTTAATTTAAAACCTACATATATTCTGAGACAACAGACAATGTCTGTCGCGAGACCAAACCTGATTAGACCAGAACGTTTGGTCACACATACATATAGGTGATTACTGTAAGGCAGGGGTGGCAATTAGTATTGTGTGTGTGTGAGTGTATGTGTCTGCGTGTGTGCATGCGTGTGTGTGTGTTTAAATGGAGGGGTCATGTGCAGTCTCATAGTCATAGCTCAAGTGTGCCACTTGCACTTGAAAACACTTTATCTCAAAACTATACACATACAATACACACATGCACACACCTATTGGGTTTGTGTTGTTTTCAGCAAGTCTCCCCTGCAGTGGAGGTGCCACAAGCTTTTAGCAGGTACTTATGACCCTGCATCCCCTTCAACAGTGATACGCGCACACACACACACACACACACAGACATAAAGAAGGGCGGTCTTATAGAGCAACACACTCCTGTTCTATTCAAAGATTTGTTTCTTTTCAACTCTCTCTCTCACTATCACTCTCTCTCTCTCTCTTCCTCTATTCATGTCCATCATCATGTTAATATCCAGGTCCTCTTAACTCTACCACCCCCTACACACACACACACACACACATACACACACACAGACACAGATTACCCCCCTCCCCTCCTTTCCTTGCAACCTTCATTTTGTCTCTCACCCTTTCACCCCACGGTCTCCTTCCGGACATCTATTCCCCTTTCCCCTTAATTTTTCTCTCTGGCTTCTGTCTCACCCATTACGACCATGTGACTAACAGAGAGAGAGAGAGAGAAAGAGAGAGAGAGAGCGAGAGAGAGAGATAGAGAGAGAGAGAGAGAGAGAGAGAGAGAGAGAGAGAGAGAAACAAAAGGACAGTGGGGAGGGAAGGATTAGCCTCGTGAGACCATCCTGATCTCGCGAGCTTCAGTTTGACTTCGCCTCGAGAATCAGTCTGGAGAGCGTGGAAATCGTCTCAGGCCGGTAAACCTAGTGTGTTGCCAATCAGCGTTGCACTGTTAGCTACGGGCGTGGCTTAGGCGTGACAAAGGCGACTAGAAAACAACTACATAAACAAAAATAACGGCGGGCTCTACATAAATGAACGTAGATGCAATATAGCATCAGTTTTATTAGGATGTATTAGAAGAGCAAAGGGTTTTCTCAATGGGAAATGTGTTTTCACTATTCTCCCGACTGGCTTCGGCGTGAGGATAACAACAGGCTCTGCTGGTTCACATGTTCGTCCAATCACCTGACAAGTATTTCTCTCAAAGCACCTGCCCTTTTAAAACAGTTTCAAAGGACGGCTCCCCAGATGGATGTGCCTGACAGACACATCCATCTGGCATGTCAGGTTAAGGCGGGATTACAGGAGGCAAGGGCGGACAAAGTGAAGATGGAGATATAAAGCCCAAATAGCAAAACGTATTTTCAAAAAGTCGTGCGGGCCGAAGAGAGAAGGCGAATGAAGGGACTAAAGGAATGAGGAAAGGAGGTAAGGGAGGCAGCATATAAGAGCTCAAGGTGCACACATGTCTGTCACAGTGGAGAGAAAGGCCGGAGAGATGGAGATAGCATCAGAACAACAAAGTCAGAGGGAGTGCGTGTGTGTGTGTGTGTGTGTGTGTGTGTGTGTTGGGGGTGTTGGTGGGGGGGGGGGGGTGGGTGACAGAACAACAGGAGAGAGGGGGT
>JAOEGT010000009.1:654585-662085 GCA_025447795.1 Speoplatyrhinus poulsoni | reverse complement strand
GCATCATGTATACAGACAACACAGCTGTTCTGAGGCCAGATGTTTTCATGGGCTTCATCTAAAGCAGGAGACAGCAGCAATATATCCTTCATGCATAGCAAATGAGTGAAATGCAAGGCACCACTGAGAGAGACTCCATCACGCACCCATTATTGTTTAGACCGTTTAGTTATTTATTTTTTAAGATATTCTAAGATAGCTGTTGAGTTGAGTGATTGGCTTGTTCTTGAGGTTTCCTTCTATGTTAAAGCACACTGTCTGCCATTGTACCGTGCAAATGATTTGTGTCTTTGGTTGGTGGTTAAAAATATGGTTCATTTATCGGGAGACGGGAACATTGGTACCTACATACATACACACACATGGGAAGGTGAACATATTCAAATATGATTTGATATTTGATACTTTCTATGTCTGTCTGTCTGTCTGTCTGTCCGCTCATCCATGAATCCATCCATTCTCAAGGTCTTGCATCTGTCTCCCACTACCTTCTTACCTCCATATATTTAATCTTCATCTTCATCATTCCTTTTCCTCCATCCATGTCTTCTCCTCTGTGATCCTATCTGCACCAAATGTGCCCCCTTCCCCGCCACACACACACACACACACACACACACACACACACACACTTGGCCACGCCTCTTCTGTCACAGGCTCTTTATTATTGAATTATTCATTAAAAATGATTGGTTCCCACTTATGGCGTCCATGATGCGAACAGTGTGTGTGTGTGTGTGTGTGTGTGTGCATGTGCGTGTGTGTGTGTGTCCTCGTCAAGTTTGAAATTGCACTGTCGCACCTCCACTAAGCTGGATAACCACATGTACATGCACGCACGCGTGCATACAGTAACAAATGGAAAGACATTATCTATACTGTAATATAAAATAGCCTAGTCTCTAGAGCAACAAATATTGTTCAGTAGAATTATTGTCAATTTTTATCAAATTATAAAAATATATTACAATTAGAAAGAGTAACTGGTTTTGTTTGCATTTTGCTAATGCTAGTTTTAATAGCAGCAATTTGAAGATGTCGTCTGTTTTGTTTTACTGAATTAATTTGTTTTATGTTTCGTCGATGCTTACGGTAAGAGGTGGCTTCTCCACGCCTAATCATGCTTGTCTTTCGTGAAGCATGATCGCATCATCCCTAAAGCTGCATTATCCTGATTCTGTACGTGTGTGCGTGTGCGTGTGTGTGTGTGTGTGTGTGTGTGTGTGTGTGAAATTGAATTCACGCCACAAGCTTTGTTAAAGGCATAAACAGTCCACAATCACGGATTTACCCACTTTTGAGGAAAAACCTGTACATAAGGAAAGGTGTGTGTGTGTGTGTGTGTGTGTGTGTGTGTGTGTGTGTGTGTGTGTATTAGTTTGCGTGGTAGCCACCACATGTGTTGTAGGCACTTCACATTGACCCTGCGGTGTCTCTGCATATCTAAAAGGCATTAGAGACAGTTGTTGAGTAATCCATCGCTCTGTTTTGAATAAACAGAGCGATGGATTAAGGTAGAGTCCATGTGCATTTTGCCTTGTTTGTGTTTGTGTGTGTGTGTCTTCAAGGGATGTTCAAATCTCTGGGGATGGGCTCAGCCTGCATTGTACTGGTGATGACTCTCTTTCTCCCTTTTTGATTTTCCTATATACAGCTAAATTGTGTCGCTACATACGACTCATAGGCCTGTACAACTTCAACTCCGTAGCACCTCCTCTTTAACCCCGAAACCCCCGCATCCATGGTCACGTGGAATCTGTGCAAACCCAGCCCACCGTCCAGCCAGATGAATAATTTAGCGGTGTGCGTGTCATCTGTTTACCGTGCTAATCCATCTGTCAGCAGGCACCTATTGATTTGTGCCTGCCTGCTAATTGTGCATCCGCACCGCGTGCGCACGCCAGCCTTCTCTCACGTGCACGCTCATGCAACACATTTCTATGATGTGTATAGGCGAGCTCATATTTACTGTAGTAGTAGTAGTAGATGTATAGTACAGTAGTAGTAGTTGACACATAGACTAGACTAAATATCACTGCCATGTTTTGGGACTTCATAAAAAAAAAGATTTAAAAAAACTTAAAAATATTATATATTAAATATTATTTTACTGAAAACCGTCTGTACAAAAGGTTTACTTTAAGATAAAACATAAGGTAAGTGAGTAAGAATGTAAAGGGCAAGACAATCTGTGTAGTCACATTGGAGAATTACTTGGGGAACATGGGAAAGGTGAATGTAATATCAGTAAGACATTGATGCTGCTTTCATGTAAACATGTGAGAATCAGTCTAGAAAGCCTCGGAATCATTTTGAATGTGTCCGAGTAGCAACTGAACTTTCCAATCAGCGTCGTGTTTATTGCTATACGGGCATGGTTTAGGTGTGCCGACCATGGTGCTGACAGCGAAAACGACCAAGATGTTTCATCCAATCAACAGCCAATTCACAAACAGTTCCAATGTATGGCTTCCCAGATGGACTTGTGACAACAATTCCTCTGGCATTTCAGGTTAGTAAACAGTGCAAGTGAAGTAAGTTTCTAGCGTGTGCTTGTTGCCCGAGACGTTCTCAAGTGCATCAGAAGGACAGCTGTGAAATGTGTTGGTGGGCCAAATGACTTCACACATTTCCAAATGCAAATGGTAACTGCTTTCATCCTTCAATAAACTCTTCTGAGATGCAATACAAGAGGTGCCCGAGACAAAAGAAGTTCGGCTTTTTTGAATTGTTTTTATTATTATTCAGAGGAGAAGCCCCACTTCCTGAATTTAGTGAATGGAAAGTTTAGTGTGCTTCTGCCCTCCTCTGTGAAGCTTGTTCAGTGGCGCGACAGAGTCCGCATTGATTCGGGTCGAGATCTGAGCTGAGAGAACAATCTGAGTGCAAACGTGGGAAGTTGTGGAAGAAAACAAGAGCAAGTGCTGTATCGGTGTTCCCTCTCTTCTCTCTTTTCTCTTTTCAGTTCTGCATTCATTCTTTATTCGGTTTTTTATTCTCTATACATGTCCTTTTCTATACTGTATTTCAATTGGTGGACAGATGTATTTTCTATCACTTCCTCCTGTTTGCTGTACCTCTCTGTTTCCATTCCTCTCTCTCTCTCTCTCTCTCTCTCTCTCTCTCACTCTCTTATATTTCACTCGCTTCTTCCTAGTCTAGACACAAAGGGCAGACCGGTGACAGTGCTACAGACGGGCAAGGTTAGGTTAGCTAAACCTGACAGGAGCTGTTAAAAGGTCTCTAATAGATAAAAGGCTGGACAACCCAGTGACATGGCCCCAAAATAACCTCCTCATGCTGCCAAGAACCACTTCAAATGTGTGATGTTAAGGCTGTCTTTGTTTTATTCTTCCATTGGCTGAAATTGTTACTAAAATAAATGCAACACGTATGCATTTATTTTGCAAGGTTTTAGCATTAAAAATGTGTTAAAAAATGTCTTTATTAAAGACTTACAGTAATAAAAGCTAGTTTATAAAATGTACTCAGTTACAGCATAGGACGTACCTAGACTATAGTATACATACTTTATGTACTATGTACATGCATTTAAATTATTGTATGAAATACAAAAGTATATATCAAACATGTCAACCAATTTGCTTACAGGTAGTCAGCTGTTAGCAAGTTAAGTAAGCTAAAACACTTTTTGTCAAATTCAACAAATATCTCCTCACATTTCGCTAGCTTAGCGTACTTTGTGCATGTTGAAAAAATGATCCGATACATCTACAGTACACAGCCCTGGCTCCATAAATAGGAACATAAACAAAGCGGAACACCGCTCCGCTCTTATCAACAAAGCCGTAGTACAATGCCTTGCTTCACAATGCGTGAGGTGGCGCCGCGGAGGACTGCGGAGCAGTTTCGGGACACAGCGACGGCTAACTGCGTCAATATACGCCTACTTGACAGGAAAGGTATTTTGATTGACATGCACAACAACAACTATCTAACTCATTGACAAAGGCTGACGTTACATTTATACAGAGGAGTTAGTTAAGACACTTATTAACATGACTGGCTGTTTTCAAGTATTGTTTTGTTAGATAAGTAGGCGACTTAGTGCTTAAAATCAATGTAGTGTAACTGAAATTAGTAAATGAACTAGGCTACTCACTAGCGTTGCACTTAAATTACAGCTACAGGCGTCGTGAGTGACAATGCTAACAGCCAATGAAAATCTACTTCTTAATTTCGAAAGCACTGTCGGGGTCTATGTGTCAGACATTCAGCGCAGCGTTGCTTATGTGACGTAGTGCTAATAGACGGGAAGAGGCTGAGATGATGTTGTTTTGATTTGAGCTCAAAGTTAGCAAGCGTTCTCGAGAATGACTGACCCTGCCTTTAATTGTTTAATTTTAGGGCCGGAAGATAAAGAAAACCATTATCACCACTAACATCATTTTACCCTAATGGCTAAGGCCTATCTGTGTTCGTTGTTGTTAATTCAATTATCAATACGAACATGCATGCTTGAAGGTGCCAGTCTGTGTGTGTCCTGTGTACAAGGAATGCATGTGCGTGTGCGTGTGCACGCTCACGCGTGTGCGGTTAATGTGCTAAAGCAACAATCAGTAATAGCTCAGTGAGCTAATGGCATCAATCAATGGGCTTTTAAAACGGGCCCATTTGATAATTACAACTATCAACAGTCACCCAAGGATTCATTATGCTATACATTCTCTCTCTCTCTCTCTCCCCCTCTCTCTCTCTCTCTCTCTCTCTCTGTCTTTCACACTGTGTGATAACTTCTTCGTTCATGAGATTCTGTAACCTTTGATCAGCCTAATAACCGTGATCTCAGAATGACCGTTCCCAGTTAATAACAGGCATGCCTTAAGAACCTTTACTGACTTAGCCCTGTGCAAATGTGTCTAGCTGTCATATTGTAACCTGCCAGGATCATGTAATTTGTGAGGAAGATTGGAGAAGGAAGAGATTAGTGAATTTGTATTTGTTTGATGGGCTGGTTTATGGAGGATCAGATGAATCGCCTTCTTCCTCCTTTGTTTTCATCTATGTGTTCTTATACTGTACATCTGGCTGTGGAGCCAAGTCAAAACTAACCCTGTGTTATCAATTATATCTTGTTGGTCACTCTCATTGCTGCATGATCTGCTGTGTGTGTGTGTGTGTGTGTGTGTGTGTGTGTGTGTGTGTGTGTGTGTGTGTGTGTGTATGCGTGATTGTGTGTGTGCGTGCGTGATTGTGTGTGTGCGTGCATGTTTGCGTGAGTTTAAGATGCATTTTACATTTACCATGGGTGTAGTTATAGGCCCTGTACTTCAGTCCTCTACCCTGGTTTACGCACACACACACACACACACACGCACACGCACACACGCGCGCGCACACACACACAAACACACTAAAAACTCCCAGAGAGCGGTGAAGAACGCAGCAGGGTTAATTTCGATGTGGAACGTCTAATATCACATCCCTGCGGCAAAATGTTCGGAATTCTGCCCTCCTGGAAAGTCTAGCATCTTTGTCTGTGTGTGTGTGTGTTTGTGCGTGTGTGTTTCCTCCATGCATGTGGGTCTCCATCTGTGTATGTGTGTGTCATTGGGTGTTAGAAGCAGGCAGGGGCTTAGCAGAGCAAAAGAGAGCAAATCTGTCAGTTGTCCCTGGACAGACAACCCCTCTGACCCCCATTCAAAGACATATTGATTCTCCTCTACACCCAGCAGGGGAGGGGGATGTGTGTGTGTGTGTGTGGGGGTGCATGCAATTGCTGAGCACTGCCAGATCTTCCTCTTCACAAGCAAAGAGATTGCTCACTTTCCTTTTTTTAAATATATAGTGTACAATATTGTTGATTTGAAAGCTTTGATCTGTCTAATGCAATATTTTGTGATTTAAAAAAAATACATAAATCCATTAAGTGGGTAATTTCTACATCATTTGGAGCTGGTGCCTTATAAAATGATTCCACAAATACTATATGTACTGTGTAAGTTGATCTCATAACAACAAACAATATCATGTTCACTTTTTGTCTAGGATGATGTTTGGTAGTTGATTAACCCATCTTGCTCTGTTTCCTGTTAGCTAAGCTGATGTACAGTGTACTGTAGCATCGTGAGCCAAAAGAACAAAGCTAGCCATCTAAGAAAACCAAACAAAACAGGGCCACAGGGGCGAGTTAGCTTTTCCCTATCTTAGTGCCAACACCCTAAAACCTCACAATACGTTAGCTCCGCCATATTTTCTAAGCTAGTGCAGGAGGGAATGTTCCTAATGACCTGCGGGACATTGCTGGGCTAACACGCCACTACCAGTGTACTTTAAATGGACATATCGTTCTTTAAAAGTATTGGGCCTGGCCCAACATTGGGTCAAGGGAAAGCTCAAAATGTTAGCCCCAGTTGTGTGACTGAAGGAATAGTTATTTAAAGCTACTCTCTGTGTTGTGTGTTGCGAACAACTGCTAGCATGGGGCTTGCCTATGTACATAAACAGTATCAAGGGATAACAAAAAAGCGTCTGGCTCTGTCTTCTCCGAAATCCTAAGACTTCATGGGACACTGGTCACTGATATTTTCCCCAACACACACTGTGATCTTTATAAATAACTTCAGAAACAAAACAAAAAAAGGAAAAACTCAAAAGAATTACGGTTTGTAGGCTCGATGTTTTTACAGAAGCCGACTGGTTGTCTGTATTTTATTCAAACTAATCCTTAAGGATTCCCTTGCCACAATACTAAAAAATAAAAAATGTATTTTCTTTTTCAAAACCAAGCAAATATATAAATAAATAAGATAACTGCTCCATTTTACAGATAAGAAGTGATACACGTAGCATATTACCGGCCTAAAGTATGTATTAGTTATGCATTTTACTGTAGACAAAAAAAAAAGCACTACATTTCCATTATTCCATCACTTCAATGTTTAGCATAACCTTTATATTGCAGAGCACAGATTTTTGTGCCACATAATGTCCAACCAACTGCTCTGTCACAGAATAAACACCTAGGCACCAATGCCTTGTTATGTGTTGTTGAGGTCACATGACCTAGCACAGCAGCGCAGAGCGTGGTTTGCCGGTAATGGGTCGTCTCCGGGGGCAGCCGGCCACAGGCTTGGGAGGTGACGTTCCTACTGCTAGTGACAAGGCAGGGTCGATGAATACAACACAACGGGGCCACAAGGTGCATACTGGTCGCTGCCCCGGCTGACACACACGCACGCACACACGCATACACACACATGCACGCACACACACACACACACACACACACACACACACACACACGCAGGTTTAAGATGAAAAGTGCTGCTGGGATAATGGAAACAGCTGATGGTTATACCAGGAAGGGACCAAAAGAACACAGGAAAGTCAAAACAGAACAAACCAGCGGGAAGAGCCTATACTGAATGGATGGAGAAACACATTTATATTTAGACGTAACACTGCTGTGTGTGTGTGTGTGTGTGTGTGTGATGCATCGTTCTGCGTGAGTGTACTTTCTCTCCACTGCATTCATAA
>JAOEGT010000009.1:649585-652085 GCA_025447795.1 Speoplatyrhinus poulsoni | reverse complement strand
CTCTCTCTCTCTCTCTCTCTCTCTCTCTCTCTCTCTCTCTCTCTCTCGGCCTGTCTCTCTCTCTCAAGACCAGCCCTGTCGCTGCCACTCTCATGCCGTTACCACAACGATTAATACTTAAAAAAAGAAAAACCAAAATGTCCCCTTCACTTTCCCCCGATGCCAGTCAGACAAGCTCACTCACACTCAGACACACACTCACACACACACAGAGACTGCTCACTATTCCGTGGAGGTAAATGCCACGTCTGCATTGCCTTTGGAGGCTGATCAATCTACCGCTGGCCTGATGAATAGCACTGATCTGGAGAGAGAAGTGGCAGGGGGCTTGGGATGAAGAGGGGACGAAGAGGGGATGAAGAGGTGGAGAACAGATGAAGAAACGTGCAGCTAGGTAAAGAGGGCAAAGGAGAGAGGAGGGAAGAGAAGCTGTGAGCATGGACAATGTGTAGTATTTAAGAAAACGTAGTTCAAAATCAGCAGAAGTATTTACTGTAGGAGCAGGAACGGTCTATAGCTCGAGATAGCTAGAGATTACAGTCTGGAAACCCTGTTCACATTAGTGTTGTCACAGCCACCCTGCATGGCGGTCCAATCAGGGTGGGGTTAGTGAGATGACGTTGAAGTCGAGCTTGTTTCTAAATGGTGGTAGAGCTAGATGGGGTGATTAACACAGTTGCAGAAATGCTGATTGGTTCAGCGCTGTCCAATAGTTTCCAAATTTGTCAGAGGTCTAGGTAAAGTAGGAGGAAACAACTGCGAACACTTCCAAATAAAGTGTGGTGGTCAAACCAGGCTAGGAAAGGGTTACAGTAGCTAATAGCCAATAAGCAATAGGTTGTGTAACATATTTTATAGTGCCTGTGTTCTAATATCATACCAATGACGAATTGGTTGACAGTGGCCCAATCGGCAGCTAATAAGCTTTGATTGACAACTTCATAACATCTGTCTGTCTGTCTGTCCCCCTTTGTGACAAAGTCAGGACGGTTTCATGAGGCTAGATAGTGGGAGCCAAAAAAGACAAGAAGAGAAAACAGAGTGCTGTTGTAAAAGAAAAGGGGGAAAAGCATGGGGGTGGGGTTGGGTGGTGGCGCAGGGAATGGGGGTAGGATAGACCATGAATAGAATAACCAGTGAAGACGGTCACATGAATGTCTCATTTGTTGAATCCATTTAGATGGAGTCAGGCCAGTCATCAATGGCAGCCAGACCAGATTTTGGCATTTGAAATTCAGCTGTAAAAAAAAAAAAAAAAGCAGGCATACATGGATAATATTGACTTTAGCTGTCATCGTTTGACATACGTGGTATAGGGACGCACTAGGCTTGAATAGACGTCTTTGTTTGGCAGTTTGGGGGGATGTTGGGGTATTACAGAATCATACTTTTTGTGTTCTTTTTATTCCTGTTGCCGTTACGATGTTCTATTTGAATCCCATCGTAGAGGTAGGCTATGCTTATTTTAATCTAATCATTTTATATATTTCTTTTAAAAGTCCGGTTTATTAACTGTTATGTTACAAGGCCATACCCAATAAAAAGTGTTTTTATAAATAACAAACAAACACAATGGGAATATATTATTGCCAACATGTGGTTCGAGGCTTGTGTACCTTTGCCTTCCATTAAGGCATCCTATATCCTGAAGACAAAAAATATTGTCCAGCCTACCTGCTCTATACAATTTCCCAACAACCATCTTTGATTGTTTTATATTTTTCAAGTCATATTTCATCCCCCATGCCATCTAAACGGTCCCCCTCCCTCATTCCCCTCTCTCTTTATCCATTGTTCTGTTCTCTCTCCATCTGCACCTATTCCCCTCATTTGTCTCCATCCCTTTATCCAGCTCCTTATTCACCATTTTATTTTCCTTGTGACTTTCCTGTATCTCCTTCTCTATTCCCGATCGCCCCTCTCTCCATCCCTCCCCCCCTCCCTCTTTCTCTCTCTCGCTCTCTCTCTCTCTCTCTCTCTCTCTCTCTCATGGGTGATAAATCCATAGCTATCTATGACAGCTTTGTTGCTCGGAGGAGCGCCTTGTTTGGTTGTGATTCCAGCCGACAGCTTTAAGGAGCGTGTCTTTATTTAAGAGGCGCCGTAATTACACAGGCTTTAGCATATGTAGACGGCCAGATATGATTCACGCCACACACAGGGAAAGAGAGGGAGGGAGGGAGAGGGTGCTCCGCGGGTGAATGAGAGAAGAGATAAATAAAAACAGAAAGGGCAGAGAGAGAGCGAGAGAGAGAGAGCGAGAGAGAGAGAGAGAAGGAGGGGGAAGCAGTGGGGAGGGAGAGCGAGGCGGTGTGATAGGAGAGGAAGAGATATGGTTTGGCAAATAAAAGAGGAGCAAGGGGCTATTGCAAACTGTTCCCCCGTATGATGCCTCATTAGGGCCTCAGGCTGGAGATAGGGCCTGTTAGAGAGATCTATGGCCTCTACACAGAGAGAGAGAGAGAGAGAGAGAGAGAGAGAGAGAGAGAGAGAGAGAAAA
>JAOEGT010000009.1:631799-636722 GCA_025447795.1 Speoplatyrhinus poulsoni | reverse complement strand
GTGTGTGTGTGTGTGTGTGTGTGTGTGTGTGTGAGAGAGAGAGAGAGAGAGAGAGAGAGAGAGAGAGAGAGAGAGAGGCAGGTCATTAGCAGCTTGTAATGTATGACATGTCGGTAACAGCCTGAAGATAGTGTCTCTCACACACACACACACACACACACACATGCACACGCACATGCACAGCTGCATGACTGCACTGTAACCTAGGTTAACGTCCCCCTTCATCACACAGCACTCTCCGTGTCTCTCTCCCCCACAATGACACCTCACTTACATAGGTCTCACAGCCAGAGAGTGGTAGTCACTGTCCTGTGAGTGTGTGTGTGTGTGTGTGTGTGTGCATGTGTGCGTGTGTGTGTGTGTGTGAGGTGTGCGTTTGTGCTCTGTTAGCGATACAGCAAACAGAGCAACGTACATCCTGACCTGACACTGAATTGAATGAAAAACTTTATTTTGAAAACCATTTTGTGTTTTATTATTTATTTATTTATTTATTTATTTATTTTTTATTTATTTTGAATTCTCCATCTATGACTTTTGACTGTAGCACAAATGTGTTTTAACGAGCTGGACTGCCAGGGCTAGACTACATTGACTACATTTCATTTCCAGGCCGAACAACAGTCTATATTCATCCATGTGCTTAGATTAGACGTAGTTGTGACACCACGGAGACAGATGCAGCACTAGCGTAATAGTTTGGTGGCTGTTACCAACCCAGCCCTGTGTTAAATGAGACAGGAGAATGGGCTAGAGCGGTCAGCGGTTAGCCGAGAATTGCCCCAGCCTCTTAACAGCATGGTCAGTACTGTGATGGATTGGAGAGGGAGGGGATGGGGAGTGGACCTAGACGATAACTATAGTGGGCAGATAAAGGAGCGGATTCACTATAGGCTTTATATTTGAAAGATAGAAAGACACGGGCGCTATCAACAGATTAGTTGACAAATATTAAGTTAACAGTGCAAAGACTAGACTTTCAGTGTTGACCCACGTTGTGTAGTATACGTAGCTATAAGACAATTTTGCTGTACGCAATAGTGATTAGCATGTCTTCAACATAATGAATACATGATGCTAGCACGCTAGCTTTAATCAGTACAAAAGCATGTAACACATGAAAGTGTTGGGTTAGCCATATGTGTGTATTGGCACAGTGGTCTGTGTAGTTTGTACTCCACTATTGTTCCACTCTAATTAATATTTGTTGACTAAAACGCAGGCTATAAACTAATATCAATACAGCCAAACCTGTTCATTATTAATAAACATGGCCATGAAACACAGGTACATGGCACACATGTGAGTCTTCAGGCACTGATAGGACAGTATAGGTTGTGACTGAAAGGCGTATGAGCCAATGGCATCCCGGTGTAAATCGCTCCCCCAGGAACAGAGCAGCCCTAATCAAGCTCTTGTAATACACTGGTTCCTGTTAGCTCCCAGGGGCTAATTAGCATTCTAATTACTGATTGCAAATTAGCACCGCGGTGATTGTGTTCTGCCTGTGAGTGGAAAGCTCAGGAGACAAATACACACACACATGCACGCAGACACACACGCACAAATAAATGCTCACACACAACCACACACACACACACACACACACACACACACACACACACACATATGCAGGCTACTGTACAGAAATGCCAAAATGTGCATACAGAGTGATCATCGTTAAGGAGCTTATCAGGCACCCGTCCCTCTGTGCATACACAATCCCTACTCATCTCTCTCTCTCTCTCTCTCTCTCTCTCTCTCTCTCTCTCTCATACACACACACACACACTTGGTAATAAACATTAAAGATGGTAATAAGGAGGAAAGAAGGCAAACATAAAACATTATATACTGCCAGAATGTTGGTCTTCCTACCAATTAGCACAGCGCTGATTTACAGTGCTGTGTGGACACGGGGCGCACACAAATAAACAAGTCTTCTCCAGATGCACATACAAGGACACACGCGTATTGTATGCACATGCAAGTGCACTCAAATAAACACGTCTTCTACAGACGCACATACGAGGACACACGCGTGTTGTATACACACGCACGTTTCCGTGCGCAGAAATACTCCCTGTGTACGTGTGTACTGTATGTAAATTAGGCTTGAGAGGCAGGTGACTATGAGCGGCTGCTTGATGGATAGATCTCTGGTGTCTGCATATTGTAGGTTATACGGATGTGTGCGTGTGTGTGTGTGTGTGTGTGAAGACGAAGATCTTGCGCTCCAATATCAAATCATCACGGGATTCTGCCCAGTTACTTCCTGTAGCAAGGCTCCTACATGCAACTGTCTGCTGTGTCTGTGTGTGTTTGTGTGTGTGTGTGCGTGTGCGTGCGTGCGTGCGTGTGTCATCCTCAGGAAGGTGTAAACAAAAAACACCTGAACTGACAGGATTCTGGGCGCGCCTGTTTTCTCTTGCTGCGTAACGTTCTATTTTTGTCTCACTGACACTCAAGAGAAACCATGAAGCCCTGAACACACACTTTGTTGCAGAGAAATATTATTTTCAGTGCACCAAATGCACATCTTGAAACAAATGCCTGTCACACACACACACACACACACACACACACACACACGCACACACACCCACAACATGTCTTTATCGTGTGTTATTGCCTCTGATTAGAAGATATATCTGCTTCGGAGTCGGTAAAAAACAAACAATTGGTGTAAAACAGAAACCGGTGTGGAATTGGAGAGTATCTCCTCGTGCGTGGGTACTCACGTGTGTTCGTGTGCGTGTGCGCGTGCGTGTGTGTGCGTGTGTCTGTGTGTTGTGATTGATGCTCGCCAAACGCTGTTTACTCTTGTCGGCCAATTGAGAAGCAGCATGCCGGGATGGGGAAGCACAATGGCGAGAGGAGGCAAAGTGGCGGTGTGAGGCAGAGAACGTTGACGCAGAGACAAATAGATAGCAAAGCTGTTAGCCAGCAAGCGGGGATAACGGACAGAGCCACCGTCAAGGGAGCCCTAGCTTTGACTCCAAACAGACAGGTAGAGAGAGGGTCCGTGACAGAGCGAATAAAATAGAAAGGATACATAATACAGCCAGGTGTACATGGGGAATTGGAGAAAGAAAGTTTGAAAAGAGGCAGAAGGTGAGGAGAAAGAAAGAAAGAAAGAAAGAAAGAAAGAAAGAAAGAAAGAAAGAAAGAAAGAGACAAACAAACAGACTATTTCAACACAAACAAATATATTAACGGATACATTAAAGACACAAGGAAATGAAGGAACAAACATGTAAGATTTGTTAAAAAATCAACAATAACAACAACAAAGAAGAAGTGCGGCCAGGAGAGGCGAGACAGGAAGGGGGTAAGGGAGGATACGAGGGGACAGAGGGGCGGAGGGGGGAGCAGGGAGGTAGGAGGGGGAGCAGGGAGGTGGGAGGGGGGAGGGGGAGCAGGGAGGGGGGATGGGGGAGCAGATTCGGGCCACTCCTGTCAGCGGGTCGGTAAATGAAAGGCGACAGCGTTTGTTGGGGAGAAGATTGGAACGCATTATGGCCTGGCATGTCCTATGACACCCTGAGAGAGAGAGAGAGAGAGAGAGAGAGAGAGCGAGAGAGCGAGAGAGAGAGAGAGAGAGAGAGAGAGAGCGAGAGAACAAGGATATTGGAAGAGAGGGAAAGAGGCCAATTGAATACCCCCAACAAATGCCCACTTGTCTGTGTTAAATCTCCCTGTGTGTGTGTGTGTGTGTGTGTGTGTGTGTGAGAGAGACCCTATAGGTGAGGTGATTTAGTGTAGACAGACAACAACAGAGGCAAGGGTGGATCTATAACAGCCCTGTTTCTCCTCTTTGTTCTGTTTACTCCCCGCATGGCCTGACTTATCAACCATGCAGCTTAGCGGTGTGCGTGTGCGTGCGTGTGTGTGTGCGTGTGTGTGTGTGTGTGTGTGTGGGTGTGCGTGTGTGCGTGCGTGCTTGCGCGTGGGAGAGTGAAAGACGCTGAGGGGTGTGCTCCATTTATTTAGTGAACCAATGTGTCTATGCTCACTAAAGTATGTAAGTAAGTATGTAAGTATGTAAGTATGTAAGTAAGTAAGTAAGTAAGTAAGTAAGTAAGTAAAATATCTGTATAGCACTTTTCTCAGACAGAGGTCACAAAGTGCTTCACACAATAATGCATTGTCACAATGAAACAAAAGAAGAAAAAATAGTGCATACACAATAAAATACTCAATAAGACAAATACATTCAGTAAAATTGTGTAGATACACTACAAGGTACAAATACCATGCAAAGCAAGAACACAATGACAGACAAGAAGTTAAGACAAATAGGTTTTGAGAGCCTATATGTTTTTATTTGAATTGTTTGTTTGAAGGTTGGAAATATATGGTTTATAGTAAGTGCACACATTAGGTACAAGGTAAATTTGATATTGTAATAACAAATTTACAAAAATTCCCAAGACTGCTTGCAACATCTTATGCTGGACTACAGTGTGGAAACATGTAAGGCTTAAAAATGATAGAATTACAACTGTTGAAATCCTTCCATTTTAAAGTTAACAAAAGAGTGTATGGTCATTTCAAGTCCAGTTCATTACTCATTTGGTAATTGGGTGTGGGGTACAAAGGGGTTGTCCCTTGACCCTGGATTCTCGACCGCTGGGCCACCTGGTAACCGATTAGCAGGGCTACCAATTGTCATTCATGTGACATGTACCCCATTGGCTTTTAACTCGCCAACTTTTTATGTATTTATGTAAATACTGTCTCCCACAATCTCTTACTGCTTGCTGTGAATGGTTACACAAAATTAAGTACTTCCAGCCAGAAGTTAATTGTTCAATATTTTTAAGAATATAATAAAGTCAGTCATAAATTACATTAAACAAACTGTGCTGGTCTGTTGTTTTCACACAGACCAGTATGTCTCTCACAAACTCCTCCATTAAT
>JAOEGT010000009.1:621799-626799 GCA_025447795.1 Speoplatyrhinus poulsoni | reverse complement strand
CCCATTAGCTACAGTATATCACACATTTTCCAACACATATAAACAAAAAGAAGATGCCGCAGTGTTTAAGATATTGTATCCTTTCTTCTAACAGGGATACCACCGACCCCAAACATGTCCCGTTATTTGGAGCAAGTATCCTCCTGATGTGATGAATTAAAGCAAATCAAAGCATAGCTTGTACGCGTGTAAACTGAGTTCTGTGGCTGTGCCTTTTATGTCTCTACATGCGTAATGTGCGTAATAATGAGAGTGGAGAGACGGCGGTTCTATTCTGGGTGTCTTTACGAGGTTTGCCCAGACTCATTTGTAACCGAATCCACCACAGTGACACACTAACAGAAGGACTCGGCTAAAGTTTAAATTCCTGTCTCACTGTCGACATCTAACTGCCCTCCCGTACAACACGAAGAGTGTGTTCCACTCCTCTGTCTGTCTTTCATGCATGCTTGCCTGTCATTGGGTGTCGAAAACCCACTACAGTAGTTCTTTCTTTCTTTCTTTCTTTCTTAGCTTTTAATATTATTTTAAGATAGACTCTTGTATATTTACCATTTATCCACTTCTTTATATTTTTTCTCTCTCTCTCTCTGTTCATCCATCTGTATATCACTCTCTCAATGAACTGCAGTTCTCTCCCTCCCACAAAGGCAACACCATATTTCTCCTCTTAAACACAGAGCCAATCTGCATTGTGCAATGCATTGGGACCATTTACAATGGCAGGGAATAGCTCTGTGTGTGTGTGTGTGTGTGTGTGTGTGTGTGTGTGTGTGTGTGCCAGTGAGGGCATGCACAGAATAGGGGTTCCCCCACTCCGTTTAAGTAGACAAAGACCCCAATTTGTCACCTTGTGTACAGCTGTTGACCGCTTGTGTTGAGCTTGTGTGTGCACGTCTGTGTGTGCACACACATGCCTGCATGTGTGTGTGTGTGTGTGTGTGTGCGTGTGTGTGTGTGTGTGTGTGTGTGCGTGAGCATATGTGTGTGTGTGTGCGTGCGTGAGTAAGAGGGGGTCAGCATGGATGAGGTCGGGTAGAGGGAGTGAGGTGGGGCAACTTTTTTTTACCCCAACAAAATTACTTTTGTGTGGGAATGTTTGTGCAAGAACACAATGCAACCAGTGGGGTCTGTGTGTGTGTGTGTGTGGGAGGAGGAGGATCAGGCTGTCTAGCTGTCTGTCTGTCTGACGGTCTGTCTGTTTGTCTGTTAAAGCTGTCAAATAAAGCAAAGAAATTTAGATTTTGTGATATAGTAAGTCTTAGCATCAGCGTTGTGATTGCTTATTGTGTGTCTATGAAATATGAAATGCCATTAAAACTCTAAATTCCCATGTAATAAAATAATAATAATAATAATAATAATAATAATAATAATAATAATAATAATAAATATTGTACGTTGTAAAATGTATAGTTTATAACCTGATGACATGCTGCTGTCATTGTTGTTGTTGTTGTTTTATATTCAGCTATTACAAAACAAACACACACATGTTAACCCTCTGCTAAATGCTGCAAATGAACGTTTATGTAAACAGATGATAGCCAATCACAAACAAGGAGAAGGATGCTATCGCGGGCCTCTATGGCGCCCTGCCCACACGCACTCCGTATCCCATCATGCCTCAGCCAGTCTGCCTCCAGCACTCCTCCTTTGCCGGCCCCTGGTGTTGTGACTCCTGACAACTCCTCCAATTTGCTCTGCTGTGTGAAGAGGCAGGCAGCACATTGATATCTTCCCACCTACACACACACACACACAAAGGCACACAATCACACTCACACACACAGGCACGCACGCACACACACAGGCACGCACACACACACATGCACGCACACACACAGGCACGCATGCACACAGGCACGCACACACACACAGGCACACACACACACACGCAGATCATCAATATCCTCCCATTTATAAATGATCTGGCCCTGGGATTGAGTTTCAAACCTGCTGGGCCCTTATGCCCCCTGCATGTCGCACAGACACACACACACACACACACACACACACACACTCCCCATCGGTCATTGATTGCCTTCTCAGATTTAACACAGCTCCATCCGTTGTTTAAGCAGCAGTGGGGACCTCTGTCTGTGCCCATGAACATCCCCTGTGTGCGTGTGTGTGCGTGTGTGTGTGTGTGTGTGTGTGTGTGTGAGTGAGTTAAGTGGATGTGCTTGGCTGCATGTGTGTGTGTTTGGGTGAGTGTGTGTG
Source organism: Speoplatyrhinus poulsoni (assembly GCA_025447795.1). Taxonomy (NCBI): domain Eukaryota; kingdom Metazoa; phylum Chordata; class Actinopteri; order Percopsiformes; family Amblyopsidae; genus Speoplatyrhinus; species Speoplatyrhinus poulsoni. The sequence goes on along the minus strand of JAOEGT010000009.1, from coordinate 624,576 downwards.
TGCGTGCGCGCACGCGAATGTGTCTGTTGCTATCAGCAAAATCTGCTGATCTACAATTGAAGGTCAAGAGAGAACCTGGAGAGAGATCACGCTTGCCTGTTGGCAATTTGATGGCCAGATTATTATTAGGAATCAGAGAGAGAGAGAGAGAGAGAGAGAGAGAGAGAGAGAGAGAGACAGAGAGAGAGAGGGGGGAAAGCAGTGCTGGTTAAGTATCAGTTAGGACGATCTAGACATTGATCATTGTCAAATATGAGACCCTCAAGTATGTCAGTGCTCAGAAAAACCCCTAGAAACTCTGTATTTTTTATTAGTGTTTATTTTGTTGAAAAGGGATAAAGACAAACATATCGTGTTGATTGATAGACAAACCAGCGACTACACTCACACACATATGAGCACACATAACTGCCATCCCTTGCCACCAAATCACACAGGCAAACACACCTGCTAAAAGCTCCTGTAGGCCTGTTCCTGTGTGTGACTGTGGATTCCTTAAAACCCGCTCCTGTCTAAATTTCGCAGGCCTTTTCCTCATTGATTTCCCCGGGTGAAAAGAAAAGCATTGAAAAGCATGTTAGACGTCTCCGGAATCAGAGCCAATCCATTAGCAGCAATCAATACACTGGCAGAGAGATGAGGGGAGAGAGAAGGGGGGGTGGGGGAGATGTGAGTGTTGACGAAACCAAATAAATATAGATGCGCAAAGAGAGCAGAAATCAGATTAGTGCCCAGAGAATGTAAGCACAACACTTTTAACCCCTCACCTAACAATCTGTGTTTACACCGCAGGTTGCGGTCGCGGGGAGAGAGAAATGTCTGCTTCCCGACTCGAGTATTACAGGCCTGTTCTGTTGGGTGGCATTCAAAAAACGACTTTATGCCTGCTCAAGCACACGCACACGCACGCACAAAAGCATGACGCGCCCGCAACTGTTGACATGCATGCTATTCACATAATTACTGTGGTCGAGAATGATGTGACTTTACTGTTTATGGTCATTTTGCAGCGCTGTGAAATGGGTTTTTTTTCATATAAAGATCATTACACGCTTTAAAGCGTCTGGATGGGGAAATACAGGCCATATGTTGCTTAGTAATGTTACTAATATTGTCCTTCATTCTCTCTTTCCCCTCTCCATCTCTTTTCCATGTGTTGTGCCGTGTACCAATATGCCGTTTCCTTTCAGGTAAGTCCAATTTTACTGTTTTACACTCCACCTATATTGCGCTCTCACTGAAGAGCATATAACTCTTTGATTAAGACTAACATGAGGTAATATACCGTATACATACACACACACACACACACATTATATTGTACATACCTTAATATGATCACATGACAATGAAATAGCTGCCAGAAAACATGCACACATATACGTACATTTGAGTGTGACCCCCTTACATTAGAGTGAACACACCCTTTCAGTTAGACATCCTGACTAAATGGAACACATGGACTTTATATGTTGGAGAGGACACATTTAGGTGAAACACCTACACACGTGCGTCCCGATGAGTGATGCAATCGCTACTTTTAATGGGTATTTCGCTCTCTCACACACACACATACACGCACACACACGTGCACACAAACACACACACACAAACACACACACACACACACACAAATATACAATATACTCTTAATCGTTTTCCCTGCCGTTATGAGAGAGAGAACCTACAAGAATACAGACACTCATTAGCTTTTATCCTTCTTCTTAAGGCCCTGGCACGCACACACACACACACACACACACACACGCACACACACAGAGTATGTGCCTGCTACGCAGATGGAGGCACAGACTGGCAGAGTGACTGGCACCAATTACATGTAACCGTCAGTGACGCATGTCATACTTTTACGCTTTTAAGCTATGTTAATATTACTACAGTACAGAAACCAAAGAGGAATTATCTTATGCGTATATAGTGCATACAGTATGCAGTATGCATTGTAGAGCGATAGTGACTATTGTATATGTTCAAATGTACAACCATTTAACCAAGGAGGAGCTACACTATACTTTAGACCAGAGATCTTCATCTGGGGGTCTGGGACCCCTAGGGGGTCCTCAGAGGTACTGCAAGGGGTCCTCCAAATTATTTTATCCCAAATGTATTTTTGTCCAAAAATGTAAATCTCAGAAATTATAAATGAACATAAATACAACATGTGCTATAAGTATACATCTGTCAATCATTATTTTAATGGCTTGGTTAGTGACCTACCTTTATACATGGCACTATAGGCTGCCCTGCACATCACTGTTGGCCCGGCAACAAAATAAGTAATACCATATGTCCTGTGGCGTCCGAAAAACTTTGAAGATCTCTGCTTTGGACTCTTAGCTGCTTAGGCCTGTGTATTGTATCATGATTCTATACAGATATCTGTATGTATATATTCCTGTTGATGTAATTATCTAGTTTAAACACGCATACATATGTATGCACACACATATGCAACCCCCCCACACACACACACACACACACACACACACACCTTAAAATGTCAGCAATCTATTCTCACTAGATATTTATAGATCTTTATGTGAAGTCTTTCTTTCTTTCTTTCTTTCTTTCTTTCTTTCTTTCTTTCTTTCGTTTTTGCTTTCTTTCTTTCTAAATTCGCTTTATTGGCATGAAAGCTCAAAGACAATTTTCCAAAAGCATAAAAAAACAAAACAAAATAGTTTGGACAGTTCAAACAAACTCTCTATTCTCTCTCTCTCTCTCTCTCTCTCTCTCTCTCTCTCTCTCTCTCTCTC
>JAOEGT010000009.1:548322-568618 GCA_025447795.1 Speoplatyrhinus poulsoni | reverse complement strand
TTGTGAGAGAGGACATAGCCTGTGATTTAAACTAAATGCTAAGGTTAGATCCAACTAGGCGAAGAAATTATGCTTTGCGTTTTTATTTGTACTGTAATTTATTCTTTCTCACAAATGTTTGTGTTGTGTTTATAGTATGTACTATATTCTATTTTCAGTAGTATATGTTCTGTTCTAATTTTCAGTACTACAGATAAATGTAACCTTTGGAAATGCATTGATGTATTGTCTGATTTTACATTGTGATGAGGAATATAATTGTGCAGTAGACCTACTGGTGTGTTTTATTTGATCAACATATATATATACTTTACTGTAGGCTGTGAGAACTGTGTTTCAGTTGTGTTTGACTTCTGACACCTGTGGTTACCATTATGCATCACAAGTGCATCACATTGCAAAACGTGTTTTAGTGAGTGAGAATGTGTTTAAAGTTTTGCGAAAAGACTCATATATATGCAAATTGTGTCTAACTAGATGAAAACTGTTTATGGTTTTGCCAAAGGAGTGATTGATTCAATAAATTAGTTCATGCCATATTTAGCATTTGGTTTTAGTGTTTTAGCAATTGAGAAAAACTGTAAAATATCCCTGCTGTTTTTGACTGAGTCACGTGAATAGCATATAAGAACAACATAATATGCAATAGATGTGCCAGAGTTGCCCAGTTCCAATCCAAACTCAAGAAATTTTATTTTTGTTTAAAACATTTTTGTTCTAAAGTATGAATATTGTTGACTACAGAAATAAGCTTAATTATAGGCAATTCATGTGCACTGTAATACCACCTAGGTAGCTAAGATAGTGCATAGCCAGTTTACTGAAAACACCAGAAAATAATAATGCAAATGTGTGTATTCTTCACAAATGAATAGGGTGGTAAGTAGGCCTACTTTTAGTTAACGACGTTAGGCCTATTACATCTTAACAATAGGCATATCATGAAACGTAGCATATAGCCTATAATAACAGAAAGGTCGTTTAAAATTACATTCAGTAATAAGGTGATTTGCAAATTGTAATTGGCTAAATATGTTTTTTGTTAGATTGGTTTTCCTTCTGTTTGATGAACGAAGAGAAAATATTCGTTGTGTACACGCCCGTGCCTGTGAAATATCACCAATGAGGACCACTCAGCCAAATTATCAGTTAGGCCGCATTCATTGTTATCTCAACCTAACTATGCCCATTGCCTATATCCCGCCTAGCAATCGTCATATAATGTGAAAGAAAGAGGTTCTGACCAATAAAACGGTGGTATGCTACCGGCTATGGGGGTTATGGACCAATGACAGTCGGACTATATTCGACAGGCACGCTTTCTACGCTTTCTCTGGCAAGATTGTTAGTTCCTGCTCTTCGCTGGCCGTTTCCTGTAATCGTACAGTGTTGTGAGACGGAGAAAGCCATGTGTGTCGATGCAAAGGTAAATTTAGCACCCCGAAAATATAACTGAGGGAGTAAGGGTAGTTAATAGGATGGTTATTTGCAAGTATTTTTGCTGAAAAACAGACGTAGGCCAACCCAAACAGTATTGCGGCCTAACCCGTCTCTGAACGTTGAGGGGCAATGGTTATTGTGGCACGTTGCTTTGGTTTGGTCCGGTTTGTTGATGAGATTGAAGGAGTCCAGATGACTGAATGGTTTATAGTCAATGACAGATCGGTTAGTTATTCACTCTGGATATTCAATCGACCGTATGTACTGGTATAATTTAACATCTGGACCCATGGTGGCTTTACAATAGGGTTTTATTGCTAGTACGAGCTAATGCTAACCAAAGGTTTTGTGAGGAAAAACTGCAACAACACGACAAGAGAGGGACTCATCTATCGCAGTGGCATTCTCCTCATTCGACCCCACTATAAGCTGTTGCCATTCATTGACTGTTTATAAAATGATCCAACACTCTTTAAATATGACAAGAAACGCGTGTTACTTTTCTTTATTTTCTGAACAAGCTATACACAGCAGCTATACACAGAAGTGATAACATTAGTTATAGACGTACCAACAAAAGACTATTGCAGTCATATACAATCGCATGATTTACGTGCCATGTACTCCCTTTAAAATACGTTATTAGTTATTTTACAATTATTTACACAGTTCTCTCTAGGGGCTAACTGATTCTTTACTGGACCCGATGCTGTGCACTAACTATATTTTCTCTGTTTTTAGGAACAAAACGTCTATTAATAAAAGTGTGCACGGACATGCACAGAAGAAAATTATCAGTTGAAAAGTGAAGAAAGAGGTGGCATACAAGATTGCCCTAGAGCATCCCCTTTACAAATTACAAGTTTTTCTTCGTTATAGGTGTACCTTTTACAATTTTTGGTCATTGAAGATAAAACTAAATGTAACCAGTCCTGAAGCCTCAACCAGCTCTTTGGCCCTTGTTGTAAGTATCATTTTATTAATTTATATCCAGTATGGTATGAAATTATTTTAAAAAATGTTGTATTTTCTTTGTGCGTTTTCAGTTGTCTTCCCCTTTGCTGAGAACACGGAACAAGGAACCTCTCCGTCTTAGAGAGAGTTCTGGGTTGTGCCCATCTCCCTGTGTGGAGGTGGCACAATGGCAGACCCCATCATGGACCTATTCGAGGACACCCCTTTATTCAACCTGGACTCCCTGTCCGACGACACCTTCTCTCAGGGCTCCTCCGACCCCGTGGAGGAGGCCCTAAAGTTGGCCCTGGGCCACGTGGACCCCCATCCTGACTTCTCGTCCTCCACGGAGCTTGCGGTGACCCCCGACGCAGCCCCCGCGCTCCCGGACCCCGTCCCCCACCAGTTCACTGTGCAGCAGCTTCCGCCGCCGCCGATGGTCTCCCAGCAGACCGTTACCATAGCCGCCGCCCCCCCGCCTCCCGTGGAGACCGTCTCCGCGCTCCAGACAGTCGTCAGCAGCAGCTCCTCCGGCGGCGGCACCGTCCTGCTGGGCTCTCCTATCACGGTCACTTCCGGGGTCACCGGCGGCAGCACCGCCGTCACACAGCAGCAGCTGACGCAGATCACCCACCAGCTGACGGCCCAGCAGCTGGCCGCCCTCACCCAGCAGGGCCGGGGCAAGATAGTCATCCTCAAGGGCCCCCAGGGGCAGGCCCAGGTACTGCAGACGGTGTCGGGGGCGTCGGCGGCCGGCGGCGGCGGCAAGGTCATCCACCTGCTGTCGGGGGCCGCCCTCCGGCCGGGCATGTCCATTCTGCCCGGGGCCACGGTCCTGAACCAGGCCCAAGGCCCCGGCCAGGCCCAAGTCAAGGTGGGTGCTGCCGGGGTGCAGAGGCTGGTGCAGTCTCCCAACGGTCTGGTGAAACGAGTCCTACTGACCTCCGTGCCCCAGCAGGTGCCGCAGACGCAGAGCCAGCAAGTACAGGTGCAGCTAGCCCACGTCCAGGGTCAAACCCAGGGCCAGGTGCAGATCCAGCCGCAGGGGCAGACGACCCAGGCCCACGTCCAGCTCCAGCCGGCCATGCAGGGCCAGACACAGGTCAGCAGCACCGCCCCCGCGGGCACAGCCCAGGGTGTATCGCAGGGATGGGCAACTCTGATGTTGGTGAGGACCAACGCAGCTTTTCTCCTTAGGGGCCCGATCACTAATCATCTGTGTGTGTGTGCATGTTTGTTCGTGTGTGTGCACGTGTGTGTGTGTGTGTGTGTGTGTGTTTCAAGCTTTTGATAACTGCTAAAGCCGTCTTTCTTTGCCGTTCAAATGGACAATTTTGCTTTCAATTGACTGGCTAGCAGTGCTACTTCCCTGCTGCATAATCAACGCATCGCGTTTGGGACTGAGTCGTCCTTGCCTCGCTTTCCTCCTACTGCAGACGCTGGAGCTGCGTGGCGTTGCAGGTCGTTGTGCTCTTCTGGAGGTCCGTAATGGTACCGCTTGTTTTGCCGAGAGGAAGCAGGAGCTTTGCCGAAAAGAATGCAGTCTACGTGAAGTGTTTGTTTGCCTAACTGTTCTCTCACAGCCGCGATGGTTGACTCGTTGTTTTTGTTTTTTGTAACGGGCTCGAAGTTTAAATATCGCGTAGCGTAATATATCGAGAGTGTTCACGTAGCGTAATATCATATCGAGAGTGTTCACGTAGCGTAATATATCGAGACTGTTGCAGGTGCTGCATCGTTCAGTTCATTTAGTGGAGAGATGCGGCCATTGGCTGTTTGATTTAGACAGCGAAGTAAGATGTGGGGCGGAGGGAGACGATGGCCAAAGTAGCTCGGAATTTCTGTTGTACCAGTCCAATATGACCTGAGCCCGTTTTTTTTGTAACGAGCTTGAAGTTTACAACCTAGCTTTGTTTTATGACACCTATGAGGAGATGTTTAAAAACAGTAACCGTTTAACAAATATTTAATAGATTAACTCCTTGGTGTCTTCATATTTTAAACATTTGTCAGTGGTAGTGATGGACTAGCCTTCTCCTTAAAGGATACACACGATGCTCCTACATTCAGCCAGAGTAAGGGATATATTAAAGGCGGCTGCCTTGCGGTGACTTTTCCATTGGGACATGCGCACATTGTCGGCAGCGTGCGTGCGCTGCTGGAAAGCGGCCTTTCCCCCGGCAGCGGCCTGTCTTGTTGGCGCTCAGCCAGTGTCGTCCTCTTACCGCCGCACCACAACAGGTGAGATGCGCGGCGTCTCGCTATCGGGCCGTAACTCTATCCCGTCCTAAGTGGCTCCTGACAATGCCTCGCGTCTCCCCCCTCCCGTCCCCAGGGTGGCGAGGCCAAGCGCATCACCCTGGTCCTCCAGCAGCCTTCCCACGGCGGCGCAGGCGCGGCCCAGGCTCAGGCGGTGACGGCCAGCACAGGCCAGCAGCAGCAGCAGCACGGCCAGACCAAGCTGGTGCTGGGCCAGCTGCCCGGGGGGAAGCTGGTGCTCCAGGGCAGCCAGCTGGCAGCACTCACCCAGCAGGCGCGGGCGGCCGGGCAGGCCGGGGGCCAGCCCAAGGTGCTCACCATCCAGCTGCAGGTGCAGCAGCAGCCCAACCAGCAGGGCGGCGTCAAGGTACGGCAAAGCATGTTGTGTTTTTGCAGTGATTAACACTTTCTTTGGTGCGCTCGGTCGGTCACACAGCTGCTGTAGGGCACCACAACCGCACCGATAATACCAGGTTTCTGATGGATTGCTGTCAGATGCGCTCTATAATGCATTCGCACGCTTTATGTAATTAGATGTGATTTAATAAATCGTATATTTTCCAGCTGTTCAAAATGTTATCTAAGTGTTTTTTTTTCCCCCCAAATTATATATTTTATGACAAGATAAGCCAGCTGTATGTAAATGTTTGTGTTTGTTTTACTTTTAAATTAAATACAAACATTTGCATAAAGATGACATATGTTGTTATATAACACTTATAAGTAATAAGCGGTTTATTAATTGTAAATAAGTAAAGCGTGCGCTAAATCGTGATTCAATTTTAATCGTGTCTGACAGCCGTAATTGCTTTATAGCACTACTGCTAGATGGTTATAAGATTTAAAAATTCATATTGCAATTCAGCTGGAATGGAGAGATTTCTTATCTTGCGTAAGGTGAGTCATTTATGAGTCATTTATATAGGTACAGATGATATAAATAAAAGCATTTCACTGCGCAATCATATAAATTGTGCCATATCTTTGTTACCGGAGATTGTATTTATTTTGGAAGGAAAAAAAAGGTTCCTTTTTTTTTTTTAAAGGAGTAAAATGCAATGTTGTGCTAGTGTACAAGATGCAGTTAGTCATTTTGCCAACTTGGCTGGCTGCAGCGGTCGAGGCATTGAAAACACCCGTGCAAGGGGCGCTGTACATTTGCCTTTTAAATTCTGCATTTACAGTCAACATAGAACGAAAACACACAGGCTGCTAAACCTACCCAAAACATGTTTTGAATTTTAATTCCTTATGTGTCAAAGCTGTCATTTTCTAACCGTAAAGAAATAGTTTCAGTTGAAATGTTCATACAATTGTTTTGCTACATATCCCACAGCCTGCATTTTTGCTTCAGCAAGCACGTCTTTGAGCATTATGAATCGTGCATGACTATTATGTGAGTATAAAGTATTGACATTGTGTCCCACCACTGTATTGTAGTACCAGCTTGTGTCGGGAGCAGGCAACACGGGCAGCCCGCAGGTGGTGCAGATCTCCCAGGGCCAAGGGGGACAAAGAGTCGCCGTGCCGCTCAAGATGCTGCTGCAGCCACAGGTAGGCCTGCCACCCCTGCACAGCTTAGACAAATGGTACGAGCCGCCTTCACAGTGGCACAATATGACTGTCTGACACTAGATGTCATACTAGAGCACACCAGCATCTTAGAACCAAAACAAATGCTTCATGGGCCACCGTCCCGTCCCCCACACACACACACACACACACACAGACGCACACACACACACCAGCATCTCAAATGCTTCATGGGCCCCACACACACACTCATGCGGCCAGACCGGCTAAGAAAACAAAAAGCAGACAAGTTCGGACACACACAGAAGGGAGTGTGACGTCATTCTCTGCTCAGGACGCCATTACTCCACTGCATCTTTACATAGAAACCAGTTGTTTGTGCCATGGTAACGTCTTGTGTGTGTGAACTACACACATCCTAACCGCCTCTCTCCGTCGCATCCAGACGAGCACGGCCACCTCGGCCGGCGGCACGGTCTCCGTGGTGAAGGTGCTCAGCGCTGCGGCCGCTGGCTCCTCCTCCGGCGGTACCACCACCACGACAACGGGAACCCAGGTATGTACCGACTCAATGTCGCTATGGCAATATCACGCAGCGTAATATCATATCGAGAGTGTTGCAGGCGCCGCATCGTTCAGCTTTTCCCCATAGCGTTTGTGTTGTCACTTCCCTCCGCCCAGGCCTTCCGCATCACCAAGGCGTCGGGCGAGACGGTGACGGTGCGGCGCGTGGAGACGCTGTGCAAGCAGGAGAAGGCCAACCGCATCGTGGCGGAGGCCATCGCGCGGGCCAAGGCGCGCGGCGAGAAGAACCTGCCGCGCGTGCTGAACCAGGACGAGCTGCCCGCCGGCCACGCCGCCGCCGAGCTCGGGGGCACGGTCACCGTGGTGACTACCGCACCCACGCCCAAGAAGAAGTCCGGCGGCGGCAGCGGTGGCGGGAGCAAGAAGAAAAGCCCTGTGGCGGCCGGCGGGGCCAAGGGGGTCGATAAGAAGAAAGCGAGGCCGCCAGGGGCTGCCGGGGGGGCCGGCGGCATGGCAACTCCGGGGTCTGGCAACAAGAGCAAGAGCAAGGCAAAGCTTAAGTAGGTTGGCTCACCTTAAGGAGGGAGTTAGAGGTGATACATTTGATTTACCCAAAGTGCTTCAGACATGGGGTTATATCATGGGGTTATATCATGGGGTTATATCATGGGGTTATATCATGGGGTTATATCATGGGAATATAACATGGGGTTATATCATGGGGTTATAATTTATGGTGTGAGATGGGAATATATCATGGGGTTATGACATGGGGTTATAATTTATGGTGTGAGATGGGAATATATCATGGGGTTATAACATGGGGTTATAATTTATTGTGTGAGATGGGAATATATCATGGGACAAGATAATTTAGGGTGGTAATCTCCCACCTGACCAGTCAGCCTGTAACTAAGCATCCTTTGAGCAAGATACCTAACCCATAATTACCCCTTATACTTATTAATTGTACTAACTGAAAAACAAATGGCATAATAGGCGTGATAGTCATGTTATTCAGTGCAGCGATGTGGAGGATGAACTATTAACTGTTCACCTATTTCTGTTCCGTCCACCAGTACCATTACTCTAGTAGGGGCCAAAAAGAGGAAGAGGAATGCGTCGTCTGACCACTCTGACGGAGAGCTGAGCCCCGCCTCGCCCACCGCTGCAGAAGAGGACCTGTCCACGGTACACGTGCACTCACGTGCACACAGACATGTGCTTCCATAAATGTGTACTCCGCTATGCCTGTATCCTTGATTATGTTGCCTAGCCCCTAGCCTGGTGTAACCAGACCTAAAATTAACTTTGCGAACAAGGTCCGGACACATCCACTTAGGGGTGCACAATATATTAATTCAGTATCGTTATCGCAATATCACGTTGCGCAATGTCATATCGAAAACGTTGCAGGAAGTGTGCAATATTTTCTGTTTGTTTAGTGGAGAGATGCGTCTATCGGCTGTTTGGCTTAGTTGTGTGTGATTTAGACAGAACAGTAAGATGTGTGAATGAGGAAGCTAATGGCATAATGGAGATCGAAGAGGAAACAGCGTGGAACCAATCAACATTGCAACAACTGTTTTGATCAATTTATCTAGCTCTACCACAATTTATAAACACGCTTTACTTCAACGTCATCTCACTAACCCACCCTGATTGGACCACCAGCAGGGTGGCTGTGAAAATGCTAATGTGAACATGGTTTCTAGACTATATTCTCAGAGAAATAAATGTATAGCTGCCGGGCGGAGCCAGGCTGTTTTTTGCAACTGTACTGGAAAAAAATAATGCGCAAAATTACCTAATTGTAAACACTGTTGGTGTGTATTACCAGCGTTGTCTTTGAGGTAGAAAGTCAAAAGGTACGTTTTAAAATGTGTTGAGTCATGTTTGAATAGAACAAACTATTTACACAACATTTACATGGTGCTTTTTGTTTAGTTTGCGTTTCACTGTCTGACGTCAAGGCTCAACGCATTGTGGGAAAGTTTCAGTCTTGTAATGTGCATTGGATGCATACTTCCCAATTATCTAATTCTGATGGCGTTCACATACTAGAAAACATTATCTCACACTGAAATGGCTGACACTATAATTAGTTAGCATGCAGCGCAGGGAACTGTCTTTTTGCGCTCCGCTCACTGGGCATTCCCCTTCCCGCCAGAAGAGGCGCTCCAACCGCGTGGTGAAGCGGAAGAAATACACGGAGGACCTGGACATCAAGATAACGGACGACGAGGACGAGGGTGAGGACGTGGACGTGACCACCATGATGACGACGACGGCGGCCGTGGCATCCATCAGTGGCGTGGCGACCGCACATGTGCACATGGTGAAGCAGGAAGTGGAGCTGGACGCAGATGGGCAGCCAAGCATGCAGTTCTTTGTGGTGAGGGGGGATCACAGAAGGACCTGAAATGCTTCTTTATATTTGACTTTATTGTTGTGTTAACTCTATTTCCTGTTCCCCAATACGTTGTTCCCTTCAGTGTGGTGTTAACTCTATCTCCTTCTCCCATTTCCAGGAAAACCCCAGTGAGGAAGATGCAGCTATCGTAGATAAAGTTCTGTCCATGAGGATAATGAAGAAGGAGGTAGATAATCATCCGACAAGTCTTTTAAAGTGGATTACTTAACGATGTGGTAACGTTGGACTTCACTCTCCGTTCCAGGTGTCTCCTGGCCAGTACATGAACGCAGAAGAATTCTTTGTGAAGTACAAAAACTAGTAAGTGGTCGGTTTGATTTGTCCGGTTGTCAAGCGTTTCTCTCAAAATCATTGCCACGGTTACAAACTCCTCTTCCCGCCCCCCCAGCTCCTACATGCACTGTGAATGGGCCAGTTTGGATCAGCTGGAGAAAGACAAAAGGATCCATCAAAAGCTCAAGAGGTTCAAGGCTAAGCACGCGCAGATGAGAAACCTCTTCCAGGAGGTGAGAAGGAATATATAGATCGATCCCGAGACATGCTGTTCCTTTTATCTGTTCCCACAATAGATGGCATCATCGATGGAGCTCTATTGACACGCATGTACCTCCTAACCGCTCTTGTTCTGCAGGAGGAGGAGCCGTTCAACCCGGATTATGTGGAGGTGGACAGGATTCTGGACGTCTCCCACAGCGTGGACAAGGACAATGGGGAGGTGAGAGTCCAGACTGCTGAAGGCCCACGATTGACCGTTCCCAAGCCCTGCCCCGGCTTGGTTACTGTAACTAGGTTGGACAAAACGGGTATAGTAAGCTATAACAGGAAAACGGGCAGCTGACTGAGTCATATTCCAAACATGCTCAGCTGTTATTGGAGGGCAGCGAGAAAATGGGCGGGACTTGTTTATGGCCAGTCGAATCGTCTCACTCGAACTTAACTTGATCTCATTTCCTTTAATGTCTTATGGGTTCTGTTTCAGTTTGGTAATGTGTGTGTGTGTGTGTGTGTAATGTACGACGACGTATTGTGCTTGTGAACTTTCCCATGGTGCCTTTCCTCCCTCTCCCCCACAGCCTGTGATCTACTACCTGGTGAAGTGGTGCTCTCTGCCCTACGAAGACGCCACCTGGGAGCTGAAGGAAGACGTGGACGAGGGCAAGGTGGAGGAGTTCAAGAAGATCCAGAACAGGCAACCCCGGCTCAAGAGGACGGTAAGCGGCTTGCAGCAGCACAAACGGCCAGCTACGTGCTTGGCATAGCCTTGCTTATACACTAGCACTGCTCACTTAAAGTGACTTGGTAGCTTTTTATTCTACTGTATTTTATACATCTTTTCGGGAAAAGACTTAATTCTCAACCATCATTTCTCAGCCATTATCCACTTTCTGTCCTATCCTTAGCCACGGCCCCCGGCCAGTTCATGGAAAAAGCTGGAGGATTACAAAGAGTACAAGAGCGGTAACGTTCTGCGGGAGTATCAGCTGGAAGGAGTCAATTGGCTCCTCTTCAACTGGTACAACAGGTATTTATAATGCACAGGCTTAAAGGTGGAGTCGGCAGTTCTCTGGAGAAAGATTCTGTTTATGTGAAACGCAACCTCCTCTCCCATCCGCCACAGGGAGCTCCCTGAGAAGTTCCTCCACCCCAGATTAGACACGCACTGTCAAGGCTGGGAGAGCGTTGTGTGGTGCGGTCCGCACCACTTCGTTTCCCATGTACAGAGCCGGGGTTGTGTAGAAAAACAGATTATGTTTATAGGTGCACAAAGCACGGGCTGAACTTGACTAAGTTTACAATCGCTGACTCCGCCTGTTTTTAAAGAGCAACACTTGCCGGGGGAATTCCCTGATTGTACAGGTTGCCAAGGCACCTTCTAAACCCGGTGAACGCACAGTAGAGTAGGTCCTCTGTTGTCGAGGAAGCTCCTGACACACGTGACACTGCGCGTTGCTAGGCAAAACTGTATCCTGGCGGACGAGATGGGTCTGGGCAAGACCATTCAGTCCATCTCGCTGCTGTCGGAGGTGTTTGCCGCGGGCATCCAGGGGCCCTTCCTTGTCATCGCGCCTCTCTCCACCATCACCAACTGGGAGAGGGAGTTCACCACCTGGACTGACATGAACGCCATCGTCTACCACGGCAGCCTGGCAAGCCGGCAGATGATCCAGCAGTACGAGATGTACTGCAAGGATGACAAGGTAGGCTGTGGGGCCAGTGTGCACGCACACACACACACACACACTGTCGGTGTTCTGGTAGGAGCGTGGCGTTTGTGGTGCGCGTTGGCCCTGCGAGTGCCGTTCAGCGCTAAACCCTGGCCTGTTCCGTGTCCACAGGAGCACCTCATCCCGGGCGCGTACAAGTTCGACGCGCTGATCACCACCTTCGAGATGGTGCTGTCTGACTGCCCCGAGCTGAGGGAGATCTCCTGGCGCTGCGTGATCATAGACGAGGCTCACCGCCTGAAGAACCGCAACTGCAAGCTGCTAGATAGCCTTAAGATGCTGGATCTGGTGAGCGGGTGTTTTTACTAAAGGGTGTTCCTCTGTGTCGTAGTGAATGAATGAATGATCATTATTGTCATTATACACCGTGGAGAGAAAATGAACTTCTCGCAAAGAAAAAAAATTAAAATATTCATGTTAAATAATAATATTTGAAGAGAACATTTCGCAGCATGTCCAAGTCCGGTCAATGAATACCTATGACCCGGCCTCCTCAGGAACACAAGGTGTTGTTGACGGGCACCCCGCTCCAGAACACCGTGGAGGAGCTCTTCAGCCTGCTGCACTTCCTGGAGCCGGCCCAGTTCCCCTCCGAGAACGAGTTCCTCCGAGACTTCGGAGACCTCAAGACGGAAGAACAGGTTCAAACCCGTCTCTTCTCGTTCTCGTCTGTATATATACCGGACTGGCCACACTGAGGCCTGTCTGGCTGAATGGATCTCTTACTGCTCCTCCAGGTCCAGAAGCTGCAGGCCATCTTGAAACCCATGATGCTGCGCAGACTTAAGGAGGATGTAGAGAAGAACCTGGCACCCAAACAGGAAACCATCATTGAGGTCAAATCTTTGTATTCTTAAATATTTATATTATTATTGGGAAGACTTTGTAAATATAATGAACACTTGCAAAATGTGAATGCAAACAAAATTGCGACATCTGTATTTTAATGGTGAAAGTTGCTTGTCTGCTCTGGGTCTCCCAGGTGGAGCTGACGGACGTCCAGAAGAAGTACTACCGGGCCATTCTGGAGAGGAACTTCAGCTTCCTCAGCTTGGGAGCCAACAGTAACAGCAACGTGCCCAACCTGCTCAACACCATGATGGAACTGCGAAAGTGCTGCAACCACCCCTACCTCATCAACGGTATTAATCACACACAACCACCCCTGCCTCATCAACGGTAGTGCATATGACCACTGTAGGGAGGGGTAGAGAACAGTGTGAGCATATGACTACTGTAGAGGGAGAGGTAGAGAGGACCGTGTTTGGGATCAGTCAGTTGCTGACTGTACCTTAACTGTTGTTTTCATCCTACTAGTCTATTTGAATCTGGTTTGGTTGTAATGTTAACTAACACCCGCCTCCCTGAATGCTGGCCCCCGGCTGGCCTCTCCTTCCTCCTCAAGGCGCGGAGGAGAAGATCGTAGCAGAGCTGCGGGAGGTGTACGACCCGCTGGCCCCCGACTTCCACCTGCAGGCCCTGATCCGCTCGGCCGGCAAACTGGTGCTGCTGGACAAGCTGCTGCCGCGCCTCAAGGCCGGCGGCCACAAGGTGCTCATCTTCTCCCAGATGGTGCGCTGCTTGGACATCTTGGAGGACTACCTCATCAACAAGAGGTAGGGTGCGCTTGGACGTGCTACTTCCCAGGGCCTTTCTTAAAGTGACGCTCTATGGTTTTCTGCCACTAGGTGTCACTCTAAGTGCACCAGTCTGTCAAACCAAAACAAAGGCTCCATGGGTCACACACACACACCCGAGCGCACTAACATACACACGCGGCCGGATGTTAGAACAAAGAACGGCGCTCGGATTACAAAACACACAGGAGAGTGGTGCCAATTACTTGACTATATATTTACATAGAAATTAGTTGTTTATTGCTATTTTGCTAGGTTGATGTTTAAAATATCGTATAAAGCACCAGTAATCATACTTCTTAAAAGTTAGCTCTGTATATTGGAGGGTATTATCTGATTATTATGATCATTAATGCGACTTTTCAAAACAATTTTGTCTGAGAAGCTAACCATATGAGTTGCTATCAACACACAACCAGGCCTTAAAGATGTTATGATAGCCCTAGTGTAAGCATTTGTGGTTCCATGTGAGACTATGCATGCGGTATGGTGACCCAGATGCGGTCTACAAAGGTTTGAGCTCTCAGCCCACCCTCTCTCACTCTTAATTAACACGCCACATGTTGCTATTTCATCACAAAACACCCTGTTAGTTAGTTCCCTGTTAAAGGTACAGTAAGCGATTGTAAGCTAATACACTTTCTGTCAAATTCACCTGGCTCCGTCAATGGGAATACAAAGTGGTGCAGGCCGCCCACAACAACAATATCCTTACCTATGGCATAAGGAAGAGGTGTATTTGATTTTCTTTTCTTCTAATTTAGTGTGTTCTTGAGAATGACTTGGTATACCTTTTTAACGCCAGTAGAACAAATGTGCATATGTAATACTACATTAGTAGTATTATTATTATTAATAATAATAAAAAAATGCCTGTTGTTCATTTCCCAGATACCTCTATGAGCGCATTGACGGCAGGGTGCGGGGCAACCTGCGCCAGGCCGCCATCGACCGCTTCAGCAAACCCGACTCGGACCGATTTGTCTTCCTGCTGTGCACTCGGGCCGGGGGCCTGGGCATCAACCTCACTGCAGCAGACACCTGTGTTATCTTCGACTCTGACTGGAACCCTCAGAACGACCTGCAGGTAAGGCGCACGCACACACACACACACACATGCTGTGTTTGTGTTGGCAAATAGTGTTTATATTTTTGACCATCACTTAAACTAATTGGCTCCTAAGTCACTACCTACCGACCCCTGACCCTGTCTCACCACCCTCTCCTCAGGCCCAGGCGCGATGCCATCGCATTGGGCAGTCGAAGGCGGTCAAGGTGTACCGCCTCATCACCAGGAACTCGTACGAGAGGGAGATGCTGGACAAGGCCAGTCTGAAGCTGGGCCTGGACCGAGCTGTGCTGCAGAGCATGAGTGGCAACAAGGAGAGCAACATCAACGGGGTGAGAGGGCCTAAGCGGCCACCTGTTTCTCAGACCGATCTTACTCGGTGCCACTGGTTCTCATGTAGACCAGACAGCAAAAGTAGATGAAAGCATGCATCCTGTATTGGAGGTAATGCATTTTGATTACAAAATAAATATACATTTAATTCAGTAATTTAAATTAGTTCAAGATCATTTGAATAAAAAATGGAAACATTTGAACCATTATTTGTTATTGTTCTAGCCCGGTCAGTGCTTGACCACCCCAAAAATGAATTAATGTATCTTATTGGCGATATAATAAAACTAGATTTAATCATTTGAAAATGGAAACTAAAATAACTCAAATTTAGATTTGATTTGATTTATCGGTGAACCATCTGGAATTACCCCAAAATTTGCTCACTGGGAGCGAAGGAGTCTCGCTGGCACCTTGTGTGAAGCCGGTATTGAACGGTCTCCTCCTTCTCCCCCAGATCCAGCAGTTCTCCAAGAAGGAGATCGAGGACCTCCTGAGGAAGGGGGCTTACGCCGCTATCATGGACGAGAACGACGAGGGCAGCCGCTTCTGCGAGGAGGACATCGACCAGATCCTGCAGCGGCGGGCCACCACCATCACCATCGAGAGCGAGGGCAAGGGCTCTACCTTCTCCAAGGCCAGCTTTGTGGCCTCTGAGAACCGCAACGATATTGCCCTGGACGACCCAGAGTTCTGGCAGAAGTGGGCCAAGAAAGCCGATATTGACTATGACTCCATGAACAGAAAGGTGATGGGTGTCAACGGTTCTTGGTTTAGTGTTTTTGCTTTTGGAATTATATTTTTAGTTGGTTTGTGTTTAGATCTCCTACAGCACACTATAAATAATTATACAGTATAATGCTGTAATATAACATGTATTCCTCTAGGCATTAGGTCTTGGAAAAAGTCCAAGTTAAATCCTACTTTACCTACAGCTTGTTTTGATTTAATTTGATAATAAATAACCCACTAGTCCTAATAATAAAATAACGTCTTTAAAAATAATGGGAAGTCACTGAAGACACCCGATAGGCAGAAAAGGAAATTCCTAGTTGCATCATAGAAGAACTTTTGTGGAGCTATAAGATGTGTATGTATGTATATATAATATAAATGTTGTCTGTGACCCTCCGCTGCCCCCTACAGAACACCCTGGTGATCGACACACCCAGGGTACGTAAACAGACCCGCCAGTACTCCACCCTGCGGGGGGAAGGGGGCGAGCTCTCCGACCTGGACAGCGACGATGAATACCCACCCGCCAACTCCAGGCAGTCTCGCTCCTCCCGGCGCTCCGACCGCCACAGCGGAAACGGTTACGGCCGCACCGACTGCTTCAGGGTTGAGAAACACCTGCTTGTCTATGGGTAAGGAGTAGCACTTCTTAACTCTGTAACTAATGTGTATCTTTATCTCCGCTTCTCCGTTTGTTTAAGACAAAGGCTGCATTCAGTGAACTTAGCGTTTGCTCCGTTCAGTTCTCGACGCATATATTCAAACGTTTGTCGCGTTTTTTTTTTTTTTTTTACTTTGTTCAAAGACGTTTCCTGAGTGTTGCTCACAGTATTAAGTGTATTACACATTTGGATATTTTTTGGGGTGTATATGTTGACCCAGCAAATTTGAGTAATAAATGTAAATGTGTCTATCCCCACCAGCTGGGGGCGCTGGAGGGATATCCTGTCCCACGCCAGGTGCAAACGGCGGCTGGGCGAGCGAGACGTGGAGACCATCTGCCGCGTCATCCTGGTCTTCTGCCTGCTGCATTACCGCGGCGACGAGAACATCAAGAGCTTCATCTGGGAGCTCATCACGCCGCCGGAGAACGGCCGCGAGCCGCAGACGCTGCTCAACCACTCTGGTACGGAGCAGACTCGTGTCCCAGCACTCCTGTCTAAATGTGCTCCGTCTCCAGGGTAACCCTTACAGAGGGGCAGTATCAGCCTTGGAACAGCAATAAGCTCAAACATTATGCATCGCTAACGAGTACCGCCGACACACCTTGTCGGTCAGAATGATCCTTTTTGTTGCTCAGGACCACTACTTTTATTAAACGGGTGTTATCAAATGGGAGGGGCCATCTCTGCTATCTCTATTTACTTTGATCACTGGAGGGTTAAAAACGGTTCTGATGATTTCCTAGCAGACTGATGGTGCTTCTTCTCTCCGCCAGGCCTGTCCATCCCTGTGCCGCGAGGCAGGAAGGGAAAGCGGGTGAAGGCCCAGAGCACCTTCGACGTCCAGAAGGTGGAGTGGATCCGCAAGTACAACCCCGACACCTTGCTGCTGGACGACAGCTACCGCAAACACCTCAAACACCAGTGCAACAAGTCAGTCCCGCCGTCCGTTTGAACACGTTGCCTGCCTGTGGTGTTTTGCTGTGTTAACACACTGAATTTGTTCCCGCAGGGTGTTGCTGAGGGTGCGCATGCTTTACTACTTGAAGCAGGAGGTCATCGGAGAACAGGCCGACTCTGTGCTAGGAGGGGCTGACTTCAGGTGTGACCACTACTGCTGTTAAACGTGTTAAACGCTCAGTTGGTGAACGATTAATCGACTTAATCGTTGAATACGAAAGGGGGCGAACTTGAGCAACGTATTTGCACTGTGTTGTAAATGGCTATGGTCGTGCGTTAGTTTCTCCTGTGTGGTAACTGAACCCAGGAAGACATTCCAGTTAGGCTAGCTTTGGACCTGGAGGGGTCAGGCCGTCTGACCAAACAAACGTGCTTAGCTGGTGTCAGATGTGTGCTCAGCTCCTGTTGTGTATTGCAGTAAGGCCAGGTTACTGCGACAACAGTTGAATGTCTTTGGCAGAGACATTGAGGTGTCATGACGACAACTGAACTATGCGGTTCAATGAACACATGTAGCAGTTAACGGTTGTCATTGTAGTTACAGGGAATGGACTCGGCCCGCCTGTCATACTGACTGCTCCACAATTAAGTTTTTTATTTAGAGTTATTAATGATACATTATAAAACAACTCGATGTGTAAATAAACATACACAGCGCAGCATGTTCATTGTGTGTGTGTGTGTGTGTGTGTTATGGAATGGGCAAATCACAATGGAACACGTCATAATATCCCCCCCCCACAACCAAATAACCATTGTGGAATGTTCCTGTCGTATCCGTTCTCATTTAGGGATGTTGATATCTGGATGCCTGAAATGGAGCAACAGGAGGTGCCTTCTGGTTGGTGGGACACGGCAGCTGACCGCTCTCTTCTCGTTGGAGTGTTCAAACACGGTGGGTCTTCCACCTGTGTGTGTGTGTGTGTGTGTTTACATTTATAGGAAGCGGAGCTAGCTGGAGTGACAAAACGCAACAGTTGTGATTGAATGCATTTTGCATTACGCCATGTACACCTGTCTAGTGGCGGGAGAACTGTTGGTGCTTGTAACTGTCCATAGCCTGAGCACCGCTACCTTGCGTTTCAGGCTATGAGATGTACACCACCATGAGGGCCGATTCATGCCTGTGCTTCTTGGAGCGGGCCGGTCGCCCTGACGACAAAGCCATCGATGCCGAGCAGCACACCGGTGACGGTGAACTGGGAGAAGAGTGAGTAATGCAAAATACTTCATGAAATAATAAAGAAAATGCTGTAATTGCATTATATTTCACGAAGGTTCCTGTGAGGCTTGACTAGATTTAAAGTCGATGTATTTGCCGATCGCCGTGATAATGAATAATTCGTTTCTTCATGATGATCACCATTATGTTCTGCAGTGGTGACTATGACAAGTATTCTGAGGACCCAGAGTTCAAGCCGGCAGTGAGACACACCAAAGACCTCTACGACGAGGTGAGACTCTTGTTTACCTGCAGACACTTCATCAACGAAGGTGTGACTGTTCAGACACGGTACTTTAAATATATTTGTACAATTACCCATCCACACTTTCCTAACAAAAGCACTTGTAGGCAAGGCCATTCTTTTATATAGCATATTTCACACGCTAGGCAGATAAATATTTATAAAAACAAGTTATGCAATAAAAATGATTGTTAAAATGGGAATATAGGAGTAAATAGTGAAATGGATTGCTATTCTAACCTTCCGGCCACTTAAAAAAAAAAAAAGGGGAAATAATAAATCTCTTAACAGGATTGCCTCACATACACACATGCATACACCGATGATGCATCAAAATATGTTTAATTCAAATAGTACTGGATGCGTAGTTGCGTACCTTTTCACATGCATCCCATTAATTTCCTATGGAGCGCAGCGTAGAGCTCGCAACACTGCGTTGCGTATGCAGTAGCGTCAGGTGAAGGGCTACGCACGCCTTCAAAATGCAGTTGAAAGCTCATGCGGAAACCTGACCCGGCTTTACATAAAGCCATGGTTCATTTTATTGGTGAAATGTGTGCTTTAATAATAACCAGATTTTACCTGGGGGAATGTCAGTTGCATTCAGGGTCCATTTCGTTGGCTTACTGGGACCAGCCATGGGACCTGCAAGGATCACCACGGATACCAACTGTAATCAGTGTAGAATGTTGCATTGTGGGTGCGTAATAAACTACGGTGTAGGAGAAATTGGCTTTGTACTAAGATGGCCCCTCCTGGTTCCAGGGCGAGTCCGGGAACATGGACGACGAGATCACCGTGGAGGAGAAGGCGGGCCCGGCCGCCCCCGCCCCGGCCCCCAGCCAGGCGGGCGTGTGCGAGTGGCCCACCAGCTCGTCGCTCACGGCGCGGCTGCGGCGGCTGATCACGGCCTACCAGCGCAGCTACAGGCAGGAGCAGCTGAAGATGGAGGCTGAGGCTAAGGGAGACCGGCGGCGCCGGCGCTGCGAGCAGGCCAGCAAGCTGAAGGAGATCGCACGGCAGGAGCGCCAGCAGAGGTACGCGCGCGCCTGTCGCCATGGCGAACGCGTCGATGCGCCACGCACACACACCCAGTTTAACCGCTTCTTCACTAGGCCCCTGGCTGGGGTAACTGGCTTGATGAAACCAAACTGGGTAGTTACACAGCTCTGTAATACATCAGTGTTCATTAATGTGTATCAGTTGCTGGGTTTACACCGACACTTATTTGTCTTTCCGAGTGGAATCTTTCCGCTTGCCGATGACGGGTTACCGGTTTACTCTCCAGTCAGTGTCATGTGACCGCTGCACAGTGGCTGCCCACTGCTGCCTTGAAGGATGGGTTAAATGCAGAGAATGAATTCCATTCAATCGGATCATGGAACGGGTTCTACTACAGCTTTGCTTCGGTAGTAAAATTCCATCGGGTTTGCCGTTTCTCTTCTGATGGTGGTGTTTATGGAGCATTGTCTTTAGCCCGATTCCGATCTGAATAATAGGGTCCATGTAAACACAGCTGTTGTGGCCTACAGTGTGTAATATGAAAGCCGCAATACCTCCCCCTGCCACCAGGTGGACTCGCAGGGAGGAGTGCGACTTCTACCGCGTGGTGTCCACCTTCGGCGTGGAGAAAATGAAGAGGGAGCCGGGCCTTCCCGAGGCGGCGGACGAGCCCGACTTCGACTGGGCCCGCTTCCGCACCTTCGCCCGCCTGGACAAGAAGACGGACGAGAGCCTGAGCCGCTACTTCCGCTGCTTCGTGGCCATGTGCCGGCGCGTGTGCCACCTGCGACCGGCCCGCGGCGAAGGTGAGCACAGCGGGGCGGTGAGGCCCGTCGGTGCCTCTGTGTCTAGACACAGCAAAAAACACCCTGCTGCCAAACGTAAGCACACACTCCTCAGTCGCAGCCATTTACACACGTAGAAGAAGTCAATATGGCTGCCAACGGAGTAAGATGTCTTTCCTTAGATTCCTTTTTATTCGTTTTAAAGGTGGAGTCAGCGATTTGCTGGGGAAGGATTGTTGATATTTGCACACTCCTTTCAGTTCCTTTAGGGTGCTAG
>JAOEGT010000009.1:516485-527759 GCA_025447795.1 Speoplatyrhinus poulsoni | reverse complement strand
ATTTTTTTTTAACCCCCCCCCCCCCCCCCCAAAAAAAACCCCATTTGCCCTGCTGTGCGCACACACACAGTTCCATACATGCGAATCAACCCCTCTTCCCTTGTCCCTCATGTTAGCCCCTAACTCCCTAATCCATCTGCCCCCTGAGAACGACCCCCCCCCTTCCCCTCCTGACGACAGCCACAGAGCAGCGTGAGACACATACACACTGGAAGGTGAAGAAAAGAAAATAAAGAGAGAAAACAAGCAAAGAAAATATTTGACAACAAAAAACCCACATCTGACAACACCGCCCCACCCCAGACACCCACCCACCCATCCTCTGTCACTGCCTGTCGAAAATCTCTTTTTAATTGGCTTGAGGACGCACTAGCTAGCGCGTCGTCACGGCGAACGGCAAACTCGTATACATTCGCTCATAGCTAAACAAAACAAGGCGCCATAAAGTGCTCACCCCCCCCCATTCTCCTCTACACACAGGCCGGTCTGGAGGGAGAGAATGGGGGCGGCACCCCTCCGAACATCGACCCCATGCTGGACCACCAGGGCGTGTGCTGCAACGAGTGTCGCCGTGGCTACAGCCACTGCCAGAGGATCTGCGAGCCGCTGGGCGGGCACAACTCCTGGCCCTACCACTACCAGGGCTGCAGGGTGGTCTGCAGAGTCATAATGCCCTGCAACTGGTGGGTGGCGCGCATCATGGGCCTCGTCTAGACGCGCCCCCGAGACACCTCTACCATCCCTCCCCAATACCCCCCAAGACCACAAACCAGGGGGATGGCTTTGAGGGAGGGAATGGGACCAAAGTGTAATTATAACTAGGGATGGCACGATCCAGTTTTTTCAGTCCCGATACCGATACAGAGTACCAATCCTATTTCAGTGTTAAATTAAGTTTTAAGTTAAGTTGCAAAGTAAATGACAGCCAATCTCTACTTTAGGACTTAGATGCATTTTAGAAACCTGCTGCTGATAGTGTGGCCTGGGTAGGTTAGACGTGGCTGATGCTTGACAGTAGACCTATGCGTGTACATTTATTTAATTGGATCAGCTCCATGGATCAGTTACAACTGTCCAATTGTCACCGATACCTATCCAGCTGTTTAAGTCAGTATCGGACCGATTTCCAATCTCAGTATCGTATCGGTGCCATCCCTAATTATAACTGAAAGGAGATGTTCTTAGTCTCAAGGGGGACCGGATGGGGCTATTTGGTGTGTGTGTGTGTGTGTGTGTGTGCGTGCGTGTGTGTGTGTGTGTGGGGGGTGGAGGGCAGAGACTGGTGCAATAGATATATAATGTAGATGACATATCTAACATGAAGAGGATAGTACATTAAATGCACATGAGCAAGTCACATGTATGCAAGGGTGTGCTATGCAATGACAATCTTTATGTCACATCATTTGTCTTCTGAAAAGACATGAAGATGCTCAGACTCTCCTGGAAAACACAATTGTGATGGAGAAGGAACATATTTCAGGAAAAAGTAACCGTACAGTGACACATTGCACCAGCTGTTTATTTACATGGGAAAGCCAAGCCACAATAGCGCTTAAAAGAGTTCCTCTATAAATACATGTTTGCATAAAACATGTTTCACATAAAGTAAATGGTACAGGTTAGTTTTAATCTCAATTGGCCGCCTATGATATCGGCCGCGTTAATACATTTACGATTGAGATTAAAACTCTTATGCTTTATGTGCTACACTTGCTTTATGTGAAACATGTTTTATGCAAGCGTGCACTTATAGAGGAAATCTTATAAGCTCTCGTCGCTTGGCTTTCCCATGTAAATAAATTACAGGTGCAGTGCTCTAAAGGCATAATATGTAATTTCACAAAATATGTGTTTTCATCATACTTAGAGAAAACATCTTATATGTATTATAACATTTTAATTTATGAATATTTCAAATAGGCCAGAAAAGTACTGTAAATGATTTGTCCTTGAGGTTCCTTTAAATCTGCATAAATAAAAAGCTAATTCAAAATGCAATACCAATGAATTAATCCAGTTTTTTTTATGTAAACATTTTATAATCATTCTACTCCTTTTCCATTATTGACAATAGAAGGTCAATCACACGCACCTTTTATGTGGGATTAAACTGATTTCAGATCTGTGCCGCCCACCTCGCTCACAGGCATCGGGACAATATCTAGTCTGTCACATCAAGTTTCTTCCCCCAATGAGACGAGCAAAAGGAACTTTCCAGAGTTCTTTAATGTAGAGAGCCCCAGCTCTAGAACTCTTTAATGAGACTAAAGACTCTGTAGCCGTCATGCTCCTAGATCTAACCCACGATGCAAAGCGCTTAGCTCCTTTTGATGTCACGAAGCTCGCTTCAGGCAGGGGATAGGGGGGTAAGATATGTGTGTGTGTGTGTGTGTGTGTGTGTGTGTGTGAGTGAATGCGATGCTAAGGGTTTCATCTGGGGCCTCGAACCGGCGTTTGATCATCGCCAGAGATGAAACGATGTGCGATGAATTTAACACTTAACTCTGTGAGAGGATCGCTGATGCGGCTCGCAAGCTGATCCATATTAATGCTCCTGTTCCTCAAAGAGGACGCCTCCACACAGCTGCAGCCACAGAGGCAAACCCGATTGAAGAAATACAGGGGTGACTGCCCTCCCCCACCTTCTACTGTAGATTACTGCTTTATCCAGTGATAAAGTGATTCTCCAGGTCAAACAACCTCAGGTTTCCTGACTCCATATATTGAGTGCTTAATAATAAAAGACTTTCTTGAGCAGTCTAAACACACCTGCATGCGCCAGATTGGGTATCAGCAGCGCCTCAGTCAACTCTCCCTCTCCAATATTAGTTTTCCTTCTTCGCTGCCTTGGTGTTGGGTTAAAAGGCTCAAACGTGTCAGCCACAAAAATCCGTTAGAGGAGGAACATCACAACAGAAGACGAGACAGATTTTGTGAGTCAAACGATGTTATTTATTTACACCAAAGCTTGAATACCACCGATAAAGGGCCTGGCATTACATCGCTATGTTGAGTTCAGTTTGTCGTCGTGCAGCTGTTGACTTCCTACTCAAAATATCATGAACCCAGAAAACGCAGTCCCAGTAATTGGCATAAACCTTACTTACATTTGTCATTTAATGGGACGTCCTGAATTGTCTCAGAGGGAAGGAGGAAGGGGAAGGGGAGGGGGTGGGGGTGGGGGGATTCACACAAACAAAGAATACCAAAAATAAAACCATAATAAAGGATTTGTGAATAGGGCTTTTACTGAATCTCTCCACTTGTTCATTAGTTCAGAGTTCAGTTCTCTTTTTGAATCAATCACTCTTCTCAATTAAAGACTTTCCAAAGGGAATAATGTCTCTCGAGCGTTATAGGGAAAGAGCGCTTCAAGGAGCAGTTGTGTGTCCGTCTGCCTGCTTCCTGCCTGGTGTAGTTCGGTCTAGCGGCCCCTCTAGACCGACCGTGTAGTGGGGGTGGAGGATGAAGAGGCCAAGATGACATTTATTGGACATGATCAGGGGGGAGATTACAGAGAGAGAGAGAGAGAGAGAGAGATGTTCAGAACTTCTTGAACTCTGCATCGTCAGGTGGGTTCACCTCCACTTTTCTCTTGCCCACGTCTCTCCAGTTGGTGCTCAGGACCGTACCACCTGACTCCATCTGCAGGTGGCGGGGGGGTGAGGTTGAACTTAATTAGTGAGGTTACACAGCAAGTCCTCTCTGGAAAAGTGTTAGATAGCAGGACTGAAGAGCCATAGTCGCTCCCCCAATCAAGTGGAATTGGGGTGATAAGGCTGTAATAATTAATAACACTAATGACTCACAGGTACTTGTAATGAGTGCAATGGCCACACAAAACAATGTTGAATATCGAGGCGGTGTGAACAGTCCTAAACAAGTGATTGGGGCTTTGGTGCAAATGCACACACTGTAGCTCCAGTGCCAGCTCATTAATCAGGCAGAGTGACCAATCACCATCCTTAGCCTTCATCACCATTACCTCTATGGTGAGCTGAAACGCTGCATCATTCTGTCACAGGTGCATCATGGGATGCGATGCATTTTATGTGCTGATTGTACACAAACTGCACCCCGTTTTAATCCTCATGACTTAGAGGTTCACTTATTACGCAAACCTCTATAACCTCCGATTATAATCACAAGACGCATATAATCATGATTAGTATTTGTGTACACCAGCAGATCTTTGATAGATGGGACTAGTTGAATCCACTTTAGAACATTTAAATATTCCATACAGCTTCCAGCTACACAAGACTATGGCCTGGGAGTTTGAGGGGGACCCTGCGTCGCCATCAACCCCTAGCCTCGAGAGACCACCCTGATCGCACAAGCTTCTGTTTGACTTCACCGTGAAAACCAGTCTGGAGAGCTTGGAAATCGTGTTTCTGTCCGGTGAACCTAGTGTGTGGTCAATCAGCGTCGTACTGTCAGCTACAGGTGTGATTTAAGTGAAGGCGAGTTGAAAACAACAGTGGCGGCTCCTACAGAGGTTAACGTAGATGCTGCAATATAGCATCAGTTTTATTCAAATGTATTAGAAGAGCAAAGAACCACCAAGTATTTGTTTTAGTGCCTGCCATTTTAAAATGGCAGGCCATGTCAATGGCTTCCTAGATAGATGTGTCTACAGACCATGCCCTAACATTGTGAAATGTCAGTATTATTAAGGCGGAGGCTTTAAATAAAACACCCCTGGGCTTCTCCCAGCACTGTGTATTAATTACAATGTTTATCATTGTGTTGTTATTTCTTCTGTTAAATTGTGCAACATAAATAAAACACAATCAAAACGACAAATCAAAACACTCACAAAGGACTTGTTCATGGCGCGCTTGACCTCGTCGGAGCCGTCCGAGTAGATCTGCTGGAAGAGCTTGTTGAGCGCCGCGTCACCCTCCAGCTTCTCCTTCTTCTCCTCCTCGCTGATGTCCACCACCATCTTGTCCCAGTTGCGGGTGTGGTGGGAGGACGAGGGATACTGGTCTGCTGGCAGGACCAGTTGACAGTGGTAAAACGTTTGACTTTCTAACGATTCATTGGGTCATTACAACCGCTTTTAATATTCAGCTGCGTTTCTAAAAGCCACAGAAGACCATTCATTCACTTTTATATAGAGCAACCTGATTAAAGTGCAACATACACTGGCCTTATTTTTATTCCTTACCATTTCTTTCACAGTTTTTGTTTGCTCCATTTGAACAAACGCCTACACTACATTTGCTTTGTCTCAGCTAATGTACCCGAGACTAAGATAATATAGTGTACCTTAGTCTCAGGTACATTAGCTTAGTCTCAGGTACACTGCATTAGCTCAGGCGTTAACGCAGATAGCAGCGTCTTGCTGATTAACAACACCAGGTCCTGTGCACTGCTTGAGTACTGCACACAGCACAGACAATGTGACACTATGCTGTTTCACTGGGGCTCGGTAAAACTAACTCCAATTCTACAGCGAACACAGGTATTCAGTCGACCAAACCTAGATGTACACAGCAAGGAAATGCCACTGTATGTGGTGTAGACGGGATTCACATGAGTGAGGAGTCGGCACTAGCAAGACTTTTTACTCAGGGCATGTGCAGGTGTCTGAAAGCACACGCAGGAAGAGGGGAAAATATAAAATCCCATATAATGGGAGGACAGCAACTGGAAAAATCACTGACACTGTAGTTTTATCAACGCACGCACACACACACACACACACACACACACAGTGGCTGCAGCAGCTTCTTCAAAGTGCGCTTCCTTCCAGTGTATGACAGACCTACTCGTGTGGCTCAGGAAACGGGTCAGATTCGCCCTGCGAGAGCAGAATTCGACGTCGCCTGGAACACAATCCCTTGCTAATGTGCGCTCAAAGCGGCGTAAACGCGCCGGGGAAAACAGACTTCAGCAGCCGCGTCTGCGGCGGGACGCGTGACAGACGTTTCCAGGGCGAGCGCGGACGCGCAGCCCAAGCCGTGTCGCCCACCGTCCCATCTTAAAAGCGGCCCACGTCAGCCTGACGCGCGGTTGAGGCTTCGCACTGCGCCCCGGTGCGAAGCTGAATCCTTCACAGGGATGTCACGGAGGGGAGGTGTTGGGGAAGGAAAGGGGGGAAGGCGGGGGGAGGATATACTGGCCCTGAAACGATTGACTGCCAACCTGTCCTTTAAAAAGTCAACCCCCTCCCGCCCCCGCACCCGGCCGACCACGTGCTTATGTAACCAGTAACCAGTAATCCTGACAGTAAATGGGAACATGTGTGGGTTAAACTCCTGACTCACTGACTCTGCTGTCCACCGCACACTTTGCTGCCTGCCTCGCGCGTCAAGCTAACGCCATACATGGTGGAGCAGGAGGACCAGCTAACTGCTGGAGGACGAGTTAAACGTGTGCCGCCACCACTGACCGAGGGTGAAGTGTTTGACGCAGGGCTCTGGCCCGTCTCCCTCCAGCTTGTCCCACCGGATCGCCTCCGTCTTCTTCATCTTGATCTCCACCTGAAAGGAGACGCAAAGCTGCTTTTTAGAACTGAAAACAATAACGAGACAATACCATTTAAAGTGCGTGTGCGTGTGTGTTTCTGGGTGGCAGCAAGAGCATTGTGAATGTGCGAAACAGTATGTTCGATGCTCTGCTACATATTTCATATTCAAGTACGGTGGAGACAACCCCCACCTAATATGGGCATGGCCTAATATGGGCGTGGCCTGCTGGCTGCTGCTCAGCAGCACACAAACAAAACAAGTGTTATGGCTTAATACGGAGGCAGGCACGCACGCGTACACACACGCGTACACACACACACACACAAGCACACAGGGAGCACCTTTGCCAAACCTCAAGCTGTGGGGAGGCTTTCCCAAAATGCTCTTTGTGGCAGGGGACGAAAATAAACACGCGGACATTTGAAAAAGTAGGGGATGCTGGGAAACATCATTATCGAAGACGGGGAGGGTGGGGGGTAGAGAGAGAGAGAGAGAGAGAGAATATGCGGGGGCACAGCTCAATCTGGATCCTTACTGACAGACATGCTGCACTAACGAGATGCCTGTCAGCCAGAGGCCAGAGAGAGAGAGAGTAGCTAGACAGACAGACTGAGAGACAGAGACAGACAGACAGACAGACAATAGGGAGGAACCTCAACTGGACACAGTAGCTGGACCACATTCCTACACCGGGAGAAACACGGGAATGCAACGCAACACGCACGGCAAGCGCTGAACCACACTGACTGCACATGTGACACGCGAGCTGCAGAGAACCCCCCCCCCACACACACGTTGCGTGTTTGTTACTAAACGCACGGTGAGTGCGTGCGTGCGTGCCAAGACAGCACTGTGGTGGTGTCTGCGCAATTAAGGAACATTTCTGCACGACTAGGTGATGACTCCTTTATGAAGGTGTCGCTAGGGGAGACCGTGGCAGGGATAAAGAGACACACACACACAGAGAGAGAGAGAGAGAGAGAGAGAGAGAGAGAGAGAGAGAGAGAGAGAGAGAGAGAGATATGAAGCAGAAAATGACAAAATCAAGCGTAGAGGTGAGAACAACAAGAGAGGCAGAAATTATTAATAGGTACTTTTAGTACTGTATCTAGCACACAATTTAAAGTTTTATGGATGTTATGGCATCGGCCGTCTATTATTTTTCTATTTGAGCACAAGTAAATGTTAAGCCCTCAGCTACTCATATTCCTAAATACACAGTACATCCACATGGAGACAGTGGGCAAATAATCCAATAACAACCTTCACGGAGCACCACCAGATTCCCACTGTTCCTCCAAAACACGTTTACGCTCACTAATCGCCATAGTAACTCTCACAAAAATCTAAGTTACTCCGGTTTGCCCAATGAAAACGGTTGTAACGCTCATTATTAAGAGACACTACTTATGTGAGCAGGATGGAGTGCTGTTGAGCTGAGGAAGCTACAGGGTCAAGGGTTTAGCAAGACAACCGTAGCGCTTTATGTTAAACGGAGCTCACTGACAACGCTGGCCGCAGAGAGACGGGGATGAAGGAAAAAGGGCGAGAGAGAGAGAGAGACCTGTCACACCCCTGGCTGGGCAGAGGCGTCAGGCGGACGGAGCGTGCGCTGATGGATCTCAAAGCTGCGTGGCGCCTCTGTGCTTTAGTGGCCCAGAAAACGAGCTTGTGCGTGTTTGTGTGTGTGTGTGTGTGTGTGTGTGTGTGCACGCGCACGTCGGGACAGGAAGTATACCTACCACTGGGCCCTCCGTGTCAACACCGTCCAGCACATGCTCGCACGACGCGCTCTCTGAGAGAGGGGGAAGGGAGCGACGGAGGGGGTTTGGACAGCCGTGGTGGCACGGCACGCCAGCTCCCGACACACACACGCCCCGCAGCGAGAGCGCGGAGGGGGAACGCAGACGGCCGACCAGCTCACGCTTGACAGGAGTGCTAACGCGAGACGCGGGGACGCTACTTCGCTAGCACGCCGCGCCCCCGGGGCTGGGGCGCAATGGACGGGCGCCAAAGTGCACTGTGTGCGTACGTGTGTCTGTGTGTGCGTGTGTGTGTACGCAGATCTCTGGCCGTCTGCTCCGATCAAACACACTGGTATGCAATTGGCTCCCTGTTGCCACGGTGACCCCTAAGGGATGGAATGTCAGTCGTGAAGGGAGAACGGGAGGAGGTCGCTCTCACAATAATGTGCTGAGGATGACACGTGCGCGTCCACATACACACACGTGCGCTTTGCCAAAGCAGTGCGAGTGTGTGTGCGCGCACGTGCTCGGCTTAGGCGCGCCACTGCTAAGTTGTCTTTAAAGACAGCAAGGAGATGAAGTGTAAACATTGCGAGGGGCCAATTACAGAAGGGCAGCTTATTAGAGAGGGACACACGCACGCACACACACACACACAGAGTCAGATGTTGGTGGGTAATCAACGGTTCTGAGACCACAGCCCCTCTACACGCTCATTAGGAATGCGTGCCGCGCCGACGCAGAGCTTCCCTCTCACGGTTGTCCGTTGGCCTTGTGGGAGCAGGGAGGATTTAAAAGGAGGCTGCGATCAGTTTAAACTTAAACACACACACACACACACACACACACACACACACACCAGGCCGCTCGTCGGACAGAGGCAAACGCACAGGTGTGTTATTTGTTATTTGACAAGCAGCGTAGCGGATGAACATAGCAACACCTGTCGAGGAGACAACGAGAACAAGATGGAGGTGTTGCGAACTAAGGAACGCAGTGATCGTCAACGTGGGCTAAGGAATCTTGCTGTGTGTGTGTAGGGCCATACACACCCATGGAGCCCAGTGGACCAGGGAACAGAGAGGGCTTTGTGGAGGATGGGGAAGGGGAGAGGGGAAGAGGGGGGGTGGTTCAGTTCTCATGGGAGAGTGTGTCACTTTTAGTGTACAGCTAGGTGTGTGGATGTTTGTGAGGAAAGGATGTGTGTGTGTGTGTGTGTGTTGGGGTTACACAAAGCAAGGGGGGTGAGTGAGAGCGAGCGATAGAGAGAAGGGGGAAAAGGGGGGAGAGAGAGGAGAAAGAGGGGGGAGAGATAGACTGACTCACCCCCTGGTATCCTTAAAGAGAGAGAGAGAGAGAGAGAGAGCCTGTCTATCTAAAGCTGTCTCGTCCCCTGGTCTCTTTAAGACTGAGCCCTTGTTTAAGCTTCAGCCCACGTGCACCTCTGGTATGCAGTGTCCACTGTTGCCATGGAAAAGTGAGCGAGCGAGAGAGCGAGCGAGCGAGCACGCTCGGGAACCTGGGAGCTTCAGGCGGAGCGGCAGGCAGGTTCCTGTGTCTAAACTGCTGATGTGAACAGAAACAAGTCCGTTCCCCTCCACGGGTCAGCCTGCACAGGTGACTCACACCTGCACGACGCCATGTGAGAGGACATGTGCAGCAGCCTCCACCAGTGTCCCACAGCGCCCTAGTCTCGCAGAGTCAGCCTTTACATACCAAAAAGGTCTGGGACACAGCGCTGGCCAACTGCGTCAGTACCCGCCTACTGCACGGGGCGAGGCGTTTCCATTGACATGCACAACGAGCGACTACGTAACTCAATGACCAAGACGGACGTTAAAAACTAACAATGAGGAATTTGTTGGGAAACTAAAACAGGCACTCTGGCTGTTTCTATGTCTTGTAACATTTGTAGGCTACGGTTACTGCTTAAAATAAATATGTTATTTTAAATTTAGTAAATAAAGCAGCGCACTAACGGACATTACGGATACATACTTGTGAGTGACAATGCTAACAGCCAATGGAAATCAACAGTATTCAATGGCGTCTTACCAATGCACGCTGCAACCTTTTCTCTGGTCTGGTGAATCTACCTTGCACGTGAATCACATGAATGAAACATACAGTAACTACAACAGGTTTGTAGACTAACTGGTTATTGCTTTCTTAGATAACAAAAGGAATGCTTTGGAAATCATAAATACAATAACTACTATAAAAAAAAAAATAAAAAATCACATTCCTAGACTGTATATTAATTATATAAACTTAATTATCTTTTTAACAAATAGGATTATTGTGTCTGAATTCTCATTTAGTTGTTAACGGATCCCTATACACAAACAATTTCAAATCTGGGATTTTCCAATTAGTCTGCACAAAAGGCCCTACAGGTAATTAATAAGCAAACGTAAAACGAAATAAGAGTTATTATATTTGATTGTTCATCGCTTGTGTAAGAAAAATCACACAGCAAGAAGAAAGCAAGATTGGTGACCGCAATGCGTCGGCAGGACTCATTACTGCACTTCAGAGACACCGTTTAGAGAAAGGATAAGCTGTTCTCTTCTGTGGAGAGGAAATTGCCACCCGAGTAAAAATAAATGTTGAAGGTGGCATTTGAAGCAGGCATGGAGTGCGTTACCGTGTAAGCAGCAGCCTTGCATGTAATCACAGCAGGCTGTTGCCGTGCCATAAAAGCAGACCACAACCCAACACAGAGGCAATGTGAAAAGCACAACAACGTCCAGGATCCATCGGAATATTTATTTGTAGTGGACAAGTAAACAGTGGCCCCGAACTGCAGGATTCTTTTACCATTTCTGGTTGATAGATTTAAAATAAAAAGTGTGTGTGTTTGTATGTATGTACACATACACACAGTATCTCACAAAAGTGAGTACACTTCCAGTGACCAGTATGAGGGAGTGTGAGAGCGATAACACCAAATTTAACACACCTGCTCCTCATTCACACCTGAAACCTTGTAACACTTATGAGTCACATGGCACCAGGGAGGGAAAATGGCTAATTGGGCCCAGTTT